>PVLD010011037.1:0-67347 GCA_004027595.1 Dinomys branickii | reverse complement strand
AGGTGTGTAAGACTGCTCCCCCACCCTCCCAGGGTTCCCTGCAGGTATAGGGATGGATCTCCTCCCCCACTCGGTGATCTGGTCGCGAGCGCCGATATCTCACCAGTTATTGGAGTCCCTGCAGGCATGAAGGTTCCAAGGTGCCAGTCTATCCTTTGGGGCTTTCTGCGCGGCCTGCCCGATGCGCACGAAACGTGAGCCCGCTGGGCGTTGCCGCCGCCAGAGAGCCGATCTCTGTCGGGAGTCGCTGGAGAGCTGCGCTGGGTCGGGGGGGCAGGAGGGATCGAGCTGTCTGTATTCTCGGGACGCCAGGACCCAGCAAATCCCTCTCTCCCGCGCGGCTCGCCCGACACGCGCGAAACGTGGGATTGCCGGGCGTCTCTGCCGCTAGCAAGCCGATCTCTGTCGGGAGTCGCCGGGGGGCTGCACCGGCTCGGGAGGCGGGAGGGACCGAGGCGGCCGCGCTCCCACTGCGCTTGGACCGAGCCAAGCTTCTTCCCCGCGGGGATCGTCCCTGGCTCCCAGCATCTGGGGCTTTCCCACGTCTCGCCCCGGCAGCCTGGTCCGCCCTACCACATCTCCCCTGGCATCTCAGAGAAATACGCCCAGTTTAAACTTCCCAGCCGAGGTCCCGGCATTCATGCTCGCCAAGTCTGTCTCGAGCTGGTGGTGTTTATTAAGGAGGTTCGCTCCCTTGCTGCTCACCTGGTCGCCATCTTCCCCGGATCTCCTATTCATTGCATTTAGCATTGCACCTTGAGATTTCCTAATCTCCTAAAAAAAGTATTGCATACATCCAAGTTCACTATTCATGTTGTAAAATTCGATGTGTTTTGAGAAATGACTGACATCTCTTATCTAGTATTAAAGTGCTATGCACAATATTTGTAGCAAAATATCCTCTCTGCTTCCCATGGTCAACCTCTTCCCTCTCAATTTCTATGCTCTCAGCCTCTCTCCTTTTAGATTCCCTGCAATCATGGATATGTTTATCTTGTCTACCCATTTGTGCTGCACAGACCATCAGGTAAATGTTGTCCAAAATGTTGTCTCTTCCGACTTTGTTCATTTAGCAATACGTGTTGGAGATTCACCCACATCTTTGCACTGCCTGAAGCCCACTGATTATTACTGCTAAGTAATGTTCCATTGTGTGGATGACCACCATTTCATTTGTACATTTACCTCCTAAGGGCAACCTCTGTCTTTTCTGGTTTTTATTATGACTACAGTTGTCCTAGTCATTTGTATACACATTTATGTGTGAAAGTAGTTTTCAAGTTAATCGAGTAAGCACTTAGGAGCTGAAGAAGTACATGTTCAGCTTTTCAAGAATTTGCCAAACTGTATTTTAAGTTGTATGCAACGTGCTGAATGTGCAGCAGCAATGAGTGGGAGTTTGTGTAGCTCCACATCCTCCACTGCAATTGCTATTGTCAGGTTTTCAAACTGTAGCCACTCTAATGAAGTGTGTAGTATCTAGCTGTAATTTGTAATTCCTCAAAAGATGAAACGTCATGAGACTCTTTTAATTTGTATATTTGCCTACTGTATTTATTGGTGAGGTATCTGTTTATGTATTTGGCTATTTTAAGTTAGATTATTTTTTCCTGCTGAACTTTGAGAACTGTTTGCATACTTTGGATGTGATTTTTGTCAGACTTTTTAACAAACGTTTTATTTCCAGCTGTGGCTTGATTTTTTTCCTCTTAACTGTCTTTCATAGAGCAGACATTTGAAAATGTTAACAAAGACCAATCTAGCAATTTCTTCTTTCACAGAAAATGCATTTTGTGTTGTAGTTAAAATAATATCACCAAAAAGAAGGTCATAGAATTCTGAAATAGATTTTTTCTAGAAATATCATAGGTCCACATTTTATATTTGTGTCTAGGATTATTTTGAATTAGTTCTTTCTCTAAGTAATTATGTATGTATGTACGTATAACATAAACATATATTATTACAAATCCATTTATTGAAAAGACTATGCCTTATCCACTGAGTCATTTATACAATTTTGTCAAAGACCAGTTAACTAAGAATTAATAAGTAAATTCAGCAAAGTTGCAGAATAAAAATTAACTGAAAAAATCAATATTGTTTCTACATATTGACAGTCAACAATTCATAAAGTAAGCTAAGAAAAAATCCACTATAACAGCAAGAGAAAAATAACAAAATGCCTAGGAATAGATTTATTATTTAGCAAAGTAACATTTAAAAATGTCTCACGAAAAGAAGGCAAACAATTTCTATACTGGAAACTGCAAAGTGTGACTGAATAAAAGAAGATGCAGATAAACGACACTGTGTTCATAGACTGGAAGATTTAATATTGTACAGATGTTAACACTATCCAAAACAATCTACCCAGTCAATACAGTGCCTATCAAAATCTCCAGAATGTGTGGACAGAAATAGAGAAATATAGAATAATAGGGAATGTGAATGGACAAGTATTAGCCTAAATAATCTTGAAAAAGAACATAGTTAAAGAACTTACACTTACTGGCTTAAAACTTATTGAAACTCTACAATGGTCAAGACACTGGAACACTGCCATAAAGACAGTTAATGGACTAGAAGTTAGCCAAGAAACAAATCCTCACACATATGACCAAATTTTTCTGGATAAGTGTACAAAAACCATCCAATGAGGGCAATGACAGCATTTTTAACAAATCGTCTGAGAAAATGAACTCTCCACATACAGAAGAAGGTAGTTGAACTCTTACCATAAATGATACACAAAAAATTAACTCAATAACATAAACTTAGCAGATAAAACTAAAAACTTGGAAAAGATAAGGGAAAGTGGGTAACAGCTAACAATTTCTCAGATATTATACAAAAAAGAGGCAACAGAAAGGACAAATAAAATTTCATCAAACTAAATTTTTTATGATGTGTTTTGTGTTGAAAAATGAAGCCAAAAATGGGGAAAAATTTGCAAATCACATGTATTATAAGAGATTAATGTCTGGAATATTTACTGAGCTCATAAATCTCAACAGAAATAAAAAATAAACAGTTCAATAAAAATGAGTCAAAGATTTGAAGACATTTCTACAAAGAAGATGTATGAGTGCCCAATAAAAACATAACAAGATGTCCAACTTTGCTAAAGTTTAGGGGAGTACAAAGAAGAATGTCAAGATACCGTTTCATAGCCATTAGGGTGGTTATTATTTTTAAAAAGTACAACTACTAAATCTTTGTGAATTTGAAGGCGTTGAAACTGTGCACTGTGGGGATGTAAAATGGTGTAGCCACTGTAGGAAGAAGTATAGCAGTTCCTCAGACAATTTAATATAGGATTGCTATATTATCAGCCAGTTCTCTTGTATATATATACACAAAGGAACTAAATGTAGGAACTGTGGCACAAGTTTGTATACTGATGTACATACCAACATCATCACAACAGCCAGAAGATGGAAACAATCTGTGTGGCTACTAATGGATGAATGAATAAAAAAAGAATGTAGTATACAGTAAAATACTATTCAGACGTAAAAAGGAAAGAATATTGACAAAATGGTACAATGTATCTGATCTTGAAGACAGTATAATAAGTGAAATAAACCAGGCACAAATGAACAAATATTGTATGACTCCACTTATATGCTGTGTAGAATCAGCAGACTCATAAAGACAGAAAGTAAAATAGTGGTTAAGAGGCTAAGCAAAGTAGGTAATGGCACTGACTGAGTATTCAGGAGGTAGAACTTCAGTTATGAAACGTTAAAAAAATTTAGAGATGTATAGTGGTTGTGGTTGTATAAAAATGTAAATATAACAATATCCTAAATTGTACACTTCAGTCAATATTGTAAATTTTCAGTTATGTGTATTTTTACCACTTAAGAAAACCTAAATCAACTTGCGTTGTATATCTATCTTGGCATAATCTGTTTTGTTCCATTGATCTAGGGGTCTATTTATTCCCCAGTACTACACTGTCTGGACTTCCACAGTTTTACATTAAGCCTTGAAATTGAGTTGTGTCACTACTCCAAGTTTTCATTCATTATTCTTATTAATATTAGTTATTCTAGGTCATTTTCCTGACCCAGATCTAAATCCATGAGAACTTTAGGTATCTAGAAAAGAGCTGGCTGATGTGTTAATTGGAACTACACTGAGTTGCTAGACCAAATTCAAAGCAATTATCAAGTATTTCATTCTATGTATCCAAAATAAATAAAATTATCACCTTGTTTGTTTATATAGGTTTGAATTTTTTATCACTATTTTTATTTTTTCATACAGATCATGTTTACATTTTGTTATAGTTAGACCTTATTTAAATTTTTGTTAACATGACTGCGTTTTATTTTTTAAATTTCAAATTCCTACTGTTCATTGTTAATTATAAGGAAAAAATTGGCCTCTGTATTTTTAATATTTTATCCTGTTTTCTATATTGATGACCATGCAATGCATCAATTAAAATGGTTTTGATCGTTCCTTTAAAAATATACCATTTACCTCAATTTCTTTTGTTTCTATACAAGACTGTATAATGTTTAAAGGAAAATGTGAGAAAGAAAATTCTTGTGTTGTCCTTGATCTTCACAGAAAAACTCATAGTCTCACCATGAAGATGCTGCCTGTAGGTTTTTGAGGATGTTGTGGTTAGATTATGGCAGAGTCACCCTATTAGTATTATGATTTAGACTTGAAATGTCCCATAAAAGCGACATTTTGGGTCTAGACATAGGGCTTTTGAAGGTGATCAGGCCACAGTGTTGCTATTCTCAAAAGTGTATTAATTTATTGATGAGTTCCTAGCTGAATATGTTATTAGGAGGTGGGATCTGGTGAGAGGAGGTGGGCAAAGGGGATTTGATCTGGAGGGGTGTGTTCTTGTCCTTCACTCTGCATGGATTGAACAGCTTTCTTCTGCCATGGTCTTCCATCTCACTAATTTCTGCCTTTGAGCCAACACTTGGACTGAACACTCTAAAACAAGAAGCCAGTTGAACCCTGCCTCCTTTAAGCTACAAGGCATTTTGTTCCCATAATATAAAAGTGATTAATATAGAAAATTAGTAGCAAAGAAGTGGGTTCCCTGTTGTGACTATGTTGACTGTTCTTCAGAAGCCTTTGTAACAGGTTCATAAGAAGTGTGTGGGAAAGGTTTGGCTAGAGGTCTTAGAATGCTGTAAGCAGAGATTGATGGGGTATTCTGGTAGAAGTTCAAAAGACGAGAATGTTAATAAGAACTCAGCCAGTGGTGGCCAGGCTCATGACATTTCTTACTGGAATGAGGACTCTTATTAGAACTTGAGTAGAGACTGTGTATGTTACATTCCAGCAAAAAACTTACCTACTTGTTTCCTGCGTTATAAGATTTTATATGAGGCTAAATGTAAAGATGGTACACTAGTTAATGTAGTGGACAAAGTTTTAAGGCAACCCAATATTTAGGCTGTAGCATGGGTATTCTTGGCTATTTTCAGTTAGATTTACAATAAAACTTAAAAGAACAAATTCAAAAGATGTAAAAATTTTGCCCCTTGGCTGTGAAGGTAATGCCTGTAAGGTTGGGGCCAAGAATAGTGTAGTTGGTGAAACAATTTGTACCACCTTTAAAAAGCCAAGTACTTTGTACAGGGACAAAAGTAAAGGTGTGTTGAGGGCATTTTAGGAATAAGTGAGACCCCACACATCTCAAGCTGGAGTGTATAAAAGATTAAAATGCTTTGAATGGTTTTGCTTTGTAAAAGGAACCCTAAGATACCCAACTTAAAGCCATCTAAGGAAATGTACTCCAGGTTCATAAATTTAATTACTCAGAGGCCAGTGTTGCCATATATTAAGGGGGCCTGGCTACTGTTCAAGGTGGTGCATGACCTTGGTTTCATCCACATGGTGCTGATTTTATAGGCATGCAGAGTGCAAGAATTGTAGAGTCACAGAAGCTTTCAGAAGACAGCCTAAATTTCAGAAGAAGGCCTAGGAGGCCAAAAATGTACTCTTGAAAGGGGTATGCATGAAACTGAGAGCGATGCCAGGGTAGAGTATTAACCCCAGGGATTTAGAGATGCCAAGAATGTGGAATATCTGCTAAAGAAAGCTACCAGAAGTGAATGAAGCTAATACAAAAGAGAGGCCACATGGCCTGCAGCTGGCAAGGTCATAGGGACATATCTATTCAAGCCCTTTGGCTTTCACATCTCCCCACAAACCTGCACTGGGTGCTGAATATGAAACTACAGGACTTAATGTTCGCTTTGGTGGGTTTCATGCTTGCTTTGGTCAAATTGCTTTCTTTTCTTCAAATCCTTCCTTTTTGAATGGAAATATTTACTCTGTGCTATTCTTTTGTACATTTGATGTATTTAACTTTTAAAAAAATTTTACAGAAGTTCAAGGGTAAGAGTTCACTTTGCATGTCAGAATAGAGTTTGGACTTGGACTTTTTAGAAATGCTAGAACTAAAGTTATACAACTGAGAGATGACCTGCGTGCATTTTGCATACTGTGGAGCCAGGGAGGGAAAGTTAGGGTTTGGATCTAAAATGTTCCCCCAAAGTCTCATATATCTCTGGATATATGAGACTTCCTGACTTTCAGGAAGTTAAAAGTAATAAATATTCTGATGGTGTTGCATAGAGGATTTTACAAATATGAATCAAATCAAGTTGATTAATAGCACTCTTCAGATAATCTATATGCCTACTCTGTTCCTATGTTCTTGATTTATCAATTATAGGCAAGAGCTCTGAAATAGCCAAATATAATGGAGTTTCTGGTTTTCATTTCAATTCTATCAGGATTTACCTCATGAATTTAAGTGGGCATATGTTTAGGATAGTATCTCTTCTTGGTGACCTATCATTACCTGATGATCTTCTGATAAGTTTGAATTCAAAATTGTCCTGAATTAATATAGCTCAGGAACTTCAGTTTTTTACTATTTTATGCATTTTTGTGGTATAATATGTGTAATAAAAAATTATCATTTTAACAATTTTTAAGCATACAATTTTGAGGCCATTATGGTTTTATTTTTTGTGTGTACAATCATTGCCACTATCTGTGTCCATAATTTTTCACCATCTCTAATTGAAGCTCTGTAACTATTAAACAATAATTTTTTATTCCTATCTCCTGGAAGCCCCTGGCAATCATTTAGTGTTTATGAATTAGACTACCTTTAGGCATCTCATATAAGTGAAATCATATAATACTTATCTTTTCTCACTAGATTATTTTGCTTAGAATAAGGACAAGGTTAATTCATGCTATAACCCATGTCAGATTTTCTTCTTCTCCAGGGCTGAGTAATTATTTTACTGTATGTGTAAATGGTAACAAAACTATAATGAATGATTAAATGAAAAGATATTATGGTAAGAGACATGTGTTCGTTAATCCCCCTCCAAACACTCCCTCTTGCTTTGAGCACACTTATCCCATTGTTCTTGCCGCATTCTGCACTTGATCTTAGCCAAAAGGCCGAGAAGCGATATCTTGCCGCATTCTGAAGCGCTTCTGGAAGTCCTCTTTCATGACTTCAGTCTTGCTGTTGTGGCTGCCTCCCTGTCCTGAATGGTTGTTCTGACTTTGTGGAAGAGCCAGAGTTCCCACGATACCAGATTCAGTGAATAAGGTGGATGAGGTTACACAACCATGTTTTTATTAGCCTGCATTTCCATTGGATGGTCTTTGGCAGTAATAATTAGTGTTTTTTCTTTATATTTTTCTGTATTTTTTTAATTACACTTCAAATATACCACACTTTGCCTATCCACACATCCACCAATGGATACTTATGTTGCTTTACACTCTTCTTTAAACTAATGGAATCTTTATAGTTAAAATTACTTTCATATTAACAACCTAAAGTGAGGTCTTGTTTTCTAAATTCCCTTTGGTAATTTCTGCCTTGTAATTGGTGTAGTTAAACCATTAACACTCAAAGTGATCATTGATATAGACAGCTTAATATTTACTGTAAGTATTTTCTATCTATTGCATTTGTTCTGTTTCTGTTTCTTGTTTTCCTGCCTATGACTGTTTTAATGGAATACTTGATATAATTTTATTCTATCTCTCTCTGGCATAAAAATCTTAGAGAACACTTAGTGGTTGCATTACAGTTTATAATATACACTTATAATTAGTCTAAGTGGTCCCTAAAATACTAGACCACTTAATATGTAGTGTGATGCCTTCTATGAGAATATTTTCAATTCTTTTCTCTTTTCATTTTGTCCCTTGTGATATTGCTATAGTCACTCTATGTGGTACTATACATCTTGTTACTGTTGCAAGCAAGTAATAACATGAATCAATTTATTTTAGCTAATAAAAGTTCATTTAGCTAAACTCCTATATCCATCAACTATCCTATCAGTTTCATGATATAACACGTTTCAAGTTTTAGATATTGAGAATATAGGTTGGTGAACCATATCCCTTTCTAAATTGAAACCATGCAATTTCTTACTAAAAACAAACATGACTGATAAAATAATTCGTTTGCCAATGCTATTTTTCAGGCAACTGGACCAGTTGATTTTTTTGTACAGCTGTCCAGTATGACCATGTGCAGGTCAATAGTTAAGGTCTATTGATCCAATTTCTTCAATAAAATTTAGACATTATGTTGACTGGACTAAATGGACCATATCTAGATAGTTTAGAAGTTTATAACAAGCACATCAGGTTAACCATTCAGTAGTAAATCTTTTGTTATATATGTAGCTTCCATCTTCGGGGAAATAGGAGTAATTTTGAAACATTCATTTTAACCTAGCTGTTTTAAGCTCAGAATGTATAACCGGTAAATATATCAATTAAAATGCATGCTAAAAACATGAATTGAATTCCCAAACACACTTACTTGCAGAATAATTTGATTAACCAGTGTTGGGTGTTTCTAATAGTGGAGAGAAATACACTGAGTTAAGTTTATAAGTAAGAAATGAATTATTATTTCACATATCAGTCATAATGCTAGCTGTTGTAAAAGACAAACACTAAGATATATAAATGCTCAAATGTGCTCAAAATTTTAGGTTTAATATTTCCTGGTAAATGGTATCTGAAATTGATATCTGTGATTAACCTTTCTCTAAGCAGTAATATGGAGTCCCAGGTTCCTTCCTCCTTGCAGCTTTTTAGTTTTTAACAGCTTGTTTCCAAGGACACCAGGTTAATCTGCTTGATGCTTGAGTATGGGCAAAGTACATGTTAATAAGGTCTGTGCTGAGGAAATAGGACAAAAGAAGAAGAGGTGAAAAGGTTGGTGCTCAGTTTTAGTCCTGATAGACAGGTAAGGTGAAAGAAGCAATAAAAATCATGGGCTTTGACTTCTATTCAACTTTTGGTCTTGTATTCTCGAAATACCCTCTTGATTTTTATAACAAGACCTTATTTTTTCTATTTTTGACTCATTTTTCTTTCATGTATAATTTTTCCTTGAGGTTCTGTCTTATAGCTTCCTTTCTATATTGTGCATTCATTGTTGCATCTACATCTAACTCTTGTCATGTACATGCCAACAATGATACACAGATTTGTACATCCAGCCTAGAACTTCTGTGTAGACTATTTATGTGGCTTCCTATTTGGTGTCCCCTCTTTAGCCTAAAAATTCTTCTAGAAATCTTCCTATCTTCACTCCTTTATTTATTCTATAGCACCGTAGCCAATGGATTCTACTTACTAAAACCTTGGTACTCATGAGCTGTGGTCTGAGGAATACCACTTGCTTTTGCCCAATGTTTATGATAGAGTCTCAGATCCCACCACAGCCTAGCTGAATGAGAATCCACATTTTGGCAAGTTTTTGATGTGACTCATGTGCATGCTGAAGTACTAGAAGGTGGCCTAATCCCTTCATCTTTATCCTTTCTGGTAGACCCTTCATTACCATTGTCTATTACGTGAACCACTACAATAGCTTCATGTTTGACTACATTCACATATATTTTTTTAAAAACACACTTTTGAAGAACAAATTTAGCTTTCCATAAAAATAAAGCAGAAAATACAGGGATTTCCCATGTATACCTAGTCTTACATATGTGCTGTCTCCTCCATGGTCATCCCAGAGTTGTTCGTTTGCTGCAAACCAGCCCTGCACTGACACAGCGTAGTCATACAAAGTGTGTAATTTACTTGAAGTCTCACTTGACTGCGTGCATCCTATGCACTGGGGCAAATTTAAAATGACATAATTCCACCGTCATCAATTCATATAGAATAGTTGCATTATCCTAAAAATCTGCTGGGCTCAATCATTTATCCTTCCCTCCTCCTAATTCCTGGAAACCACTGATTATTTATTTATTTATTTATTTATTACCACTGATTTTTTTAAATGGTTCCATAGCATTGCCTTTTTCAGACTGTCATACTATTGGAATCATTTGGCAGTAAAATTTACATATTAGCCTTTTTCACATAGAAATAATCATTTAACTTCCCTGCAAGTCTCTTCGTGCCTTGATAGCTTATTTCTGTTCAGCGTTGATTAATATTCCATTTTCTGGCTATCCACAGTTTTTTTGTCTACTCACCTATGGAGAGGAATCTTGGTTGCTTTCAAGTTTTGACAATTATATATAAAAAAGTTGTTATAAAACTCTATGCATAGGTTTTTGTGTGGGCATAAATTTTCAACTCCTTCAAACAAATACCAAGGAAAGAGATGGTTGGATTATGAGGTAAGAGGCACTTTAGTTTTGAAAAAGAGTTGTCAAACTGTCTTCCAAACTGGCTATATCATTTTGCATTCTCAGCAGCAGTGAATGTGAATTTTTATTGCTTCACCTCCTCACCACCACTGTTGTCAGTATTCTGGTTTTGGCAGTTTTATTGTTTATTGTATTGTTGTATTGTTTTAGCTTGTATTTTCCTGATGATTTATAATGTAGTGTGCTTTTTCATATGCTTGTACACATATATGTCATTTTAAAGCCTGCAGTTAAAATTTTTAGCACGTTTTAAAATCAGATTTTTCTATTGCTGAATTTTAAAATTTGCATATTTTAGAAACAGCTAATTAAGAGATATATTTTTTGCAAGTATTTTATCCCAATCTGTAGCTTTATACTCTTTTGAAAGCCTATTTTGCCAGGGAAAATTAAGAAAATCTTGATTTTAATAAACATTAGCTTATCAATTTTCTTTCGTGGATCATGTATCTTGTGATATATCTAAAAAGCCACCGCCAAATTCTTGATTATCTAGGTTTTCTTCTATGATACCCTCTAAGAACTTGATAATTTTTCATTTTGCATTTAGATTTGTGACTCACTGTAAGTTGACGTCTTGTGAGTGGTATAAAGTTTGTATCTAGATTCCTTGTTTGGCATTGGGTAGCTAGTTATTCCAGCATCATTTCTTGAAAAGACTATCTTACTTTCTTGTACTGTCTTTACCTTTTTCCATAAATAAATTGACTCTGTCTATGTAAACCTATTTCTGGGCTCTTTATCTGGTTCCATGAATTTATTGGTCTATTTTTTCTCTATTCTATCTTGATTACTGTAGCAGTATAGTAAGTCCTGAAACCATACAGATTTAGTCCTCCAACTTTGTTCCTTTCCTTCGGTATTATGTTAGCTATTCTGGATCTTATGGACGTTGATATAAACTTGAGAATCAGACTGTTTTTGCATATGTGTTCAGTACTTACTTGCTGACAGAATGGAATAACCATGCTACTGTGGGCTGAGGGAGAAAGCCTGCTGTTCCATGCAATCACAGTCTACTTGGGATTACCTTTAGTTGTTAGAACCAAATTATTTAACTCATGCTTTATAGATTTTTAAGAATCCTGATTGGCTTCTCATTCCTACTAGGGTCAGGTAATAAGAGAAGATGCTTCAGTGCTCCTTCCTGCAGATAGGGCATCAAACCAGAAAGATGCTCCCAAAAGGGGTAGCACAGCGATGACACCTACTGAAAAACATGTAGATTTTATATTAGGGAAAGGAAAGCCTGACTTTTTGAACTTATTTTTTGAGCAAATGTGAGAAAATTGGAAGGGAAAAAAGTCTGTCAGAACTGTCTACCTGATCTTTTGAAGTCAGTTGCTCATATGATCTGAATGTTGATGCTCCTACCTCATTAATATGTTGGAAATAATTCCCAATGTTATTATGTAAAGAGTAGGGAGTTTGGGAGCTGACTGAGTTGTGAAGACTCACTTCTTACTAAAGGAAAAGCAGCTTTTCTTTCTTACCTCATGAGCACAGAGTAACAAGATACTATCTATGAAGCAATGATAGTTTACCAGACATAGAATCCAACGGGGCCTTGATTTTGGACTTCCAAGACTCCAGAACTATGAATTATCAATTTCTATTACTTATAAACTACCTAGGTGAAGGTAATGTTTTTAAACAGAAGCCCAAGTGGACTGATAGTTATCTTACACTGGGGGGAAGACTGGGCCCTGGGTGAATCTTGCACCTGTAAGGCTTTTCCCTTAATTTAATCAATACAAAATTATGAGTTTCCACACTGATAAATGTAAATGAGCAAACCAAGAATATTAAAGATTGGCTTTACATTGTCTCAAAAATCTACTCTATTGATGAGAATACATAAGAGTTGCTGAGGTTGTTCTCACAGTTCAGTGTCTGATGGCCTAAAGATTGACCAGTGCCAGTTGTTGAAGCAGAATGTTTTAATTGTTCCAGGATGGAAGAATGGCAATGGTTTACCCTCAAAAAATTTGAAGTATAAGCCGCTGCTATGAAAAACAGCATCATTTAAAAAATTTCTTCTGAACACCAGTATCTCAGGTTAGCTGTTTACATGGATTGAGATGGTAATCACTTTCTCAATTATCAAATATATACCAAGTATTTATTTAGTATGTGACAAACACTGTACCAGGCCTTGGCAATCCAGACTGCCTAGGAAAAGTACAATTCAGTGCTTCACAGAGCCTGTGGTCCAATGGGAGAGAAAGAAAGTCATCAAGTACCATCAAGTCAGCAGAGGTTGGGCTGGTCATTGCTCCTGGTGGAGGCTTAATTTTAGTGCTTATGTTAGTTTTCTAGGGTTGTCATACAGAGTATCACAAACTAGGAAGCTTCCATTGCTTAAATTTATGTTCTTATAATTTTGGAGCCCAGAAGTCCAAGAGCAAGCTGTTGACATGGTGATTTCATCTGAGACCTCTCTCCTTGGCTCATACATAGCTGCTGCTTATTTATTTATGTTCTTGTTTTGAATCAGAACTTGCAACCCTCCTTCCTCAGCCTCCCAGAGTGTTTGCATTACAGGAGTGTGCCAGCATGCCTGAGTGATGGCTCTCCCCTTAATGTGTCTTCAAACTCAGTGTCTATGTTCTAATCTTCTTTCTTATGAGGAACACAGTCCTATTAGATTCAGGGCCCACTCATACAACCTTAATTTAATTTAATTACCTCCTTAAAAAAATCCCGTCTCTAAATACAGTCACATTCTGAGGCATTAGAGGTTCAAAGTTCAAGCTCTGAATTGGGAGAAACAACTCAGACCATGTGAGAGGTTCCCTATTACCTAGAAAAGTATCTAATGAATATTTGGGAGCCATATATATGATGTTAAAACTTGAAGTCACATTAAAAACAAAGAAACAAATACTAGACAAGGTTACTTTGAATCATATATATTTGTTTAATTCAATATTTCCTAATAGTATTTCAATATTTAATAAACATAGACCATTATTAGTGAGAAGCTTACCGTTTTGTCATATTTTTGAAATCTTGTATATATTTATTCCTATAGCACATGTAAGTCCAGGTGCTAAATTTTCATCAGAAAGATTTGACTTATGTGTAGAGTTCATGAGATTTGTAGTTGAAAAGCGGTTTTATACCACGGTTATTCCCAATATCCTATAAGACTTTCTTGATAACTGAATTGAATACTGTTATGAAACATGAATTGCTTTTCATTAAATAAAATAAAAAATTACATTTCTCCATAGTGCTACTCACAGTCAAGTGTTCAGTAGGTACATAAGATTAGGGGCTGTCTTAGTCCATTCAAGCTGCCTCCACATAACACCTTAGGGTACTGTACATTGCCCACGTTTCTGGAGGCTGCCACTCCCAGATCAAGATGCCAATGGATTTACCGGCTGTTAAGTGCATCTCCAGGTCCCAAATGGCTCCTCGTTTGTCTTCATATGACCCAAGGACTAAGAGGTGCCTTAAGGCTTCTTATATAATAGCACTAATCCCATTGATAACACTGGAATCTACATGACATAGTCACTTCCCAGTCCCCTCCTTTGAACCCACAGTGATCCTTCTGCCTCAACTTCTAGAATACTGGGTTTGTGGGTGTGAGCTGTCATGACTGGCATAGCTATTAATTTTTTTCCAACAAGTATCTTTGTAGTAGCCACTCCCTGAAATTTCCTGTACTACATGAGAAGGTGTGGAGGATAAAAGGATAAAGTGGACACAGTTTCATCCAAAGGGACTCAAAAGTTTGGATTAACATCAACATCTACATTTTACATATATTTGCCTTATCTTCAAGAATCTTCTGGGAACTGGATCTCTCATCTCATTTTCTTTGTTTTGAAGAACATTTAGCAGGTATTATATACATAATAGTGTTCAATAAAACTTTACATTGATAAAAAAGATGAAGGACTAAATAAATGTCCATGAAGCAAGTGGGTAACAGTAGACGTGAAAACAAACACACAAATAACAAGACCGGAAGTTAAACAGAAGAGGAAAGGAGCGGAAATGAGGCTGCCCTGAGCACGGGGCGTGATACTGTGAAGCATGATAGGAAGCATGTTATGAGGCATGATACTGTGAACCCCAGGCAATAGCGTGAATGGTATGATTTCTTGGTATAATCCAAAAAAGAAGTGGATTAAAAGTTATTAAATCTGGGTTATCGATCTCTTTCACTTATCACATACTATATGGCACTACAGAGATACTTAATGTCTCTTAAGTGTCTCCATCTGTAAAATGGGACGTATAACTGTTGCTGAACACAGTGGTTATGAAAAGCAAATGCTTTGTAAATGCTAAAGCTCTGTGCCATCTTAAGAGATTAATATATATGCAAATGCATCCCTTCATCGGCGTGGCTAATTGAATATCAACTGCACTGAAGGAAATTAAAATTAAACGGGCTGTGTTGGACAATCCAATGTGGAAACTCAGCATGGCAGGGGTTTGTATTAAGCCAAACGTAGCAAGTGAGAGACCCTGCTGAAGAAAAGCAGTTAGATTTTGCTGCTAATTAGTACTTTTACTTCAGGAGGTAGAATTTTCTCTTTTTCTTACAGATCAGATTACTCATGTACCTCTATAAAAAAGCATGTCAAAGTCAAAAGTGCAAGCGTCTCAGTGCAATTTGCAGTGGGAATGGCTGCAGTGAGCAGTTAGCACACCATTAATTCTCAATTAAGTGCCAATTTGCACATTGCTGGGAAACAATTGCAGATTCTTTGCTTCTCCCCTTAAATATGTCATTCAGTTCTAAGGGAGTCAAAATCTTGTGGAGAAGGATAAATAAAGAAAACTGGAGATAAAATCAGTTTGTGCCGAGGACTAGAAAGGAATCTCTCCCATCACCGGCTTTGCATCATTTCTTTTTGTCAGCCAGAAGCCTAACAAAGCAAAGTGCTAGGGTAGATAGTATCATAATCCAGATTGGCAAGAGAAAAGCTCAACTCTGGTTAGGAGTTTGCAGATGGGAAATTCTCTAATCAATCCAAAGAAAGAAATCGAAAGTTTCTATTTTAGAGGAAAATTCCTTTTGACTGCCTGATCTTGTAAACAAATCCTAATTCCTCATCTGCTCAGAATCCAGTTTTGGAAACTGGCCCAAGTCATAGGCAAAGGACCGATGGCACCAATATCCCCCTTAATATTCATAGTAAGACCTACATTTCTGTATAGGTTTGGAAAAGCTAAACATGATGGCTGCAACTGGATCTTCAAATGAATATGACTCTTTCTCTTCCCTAATGTATCTGGCATGAGGCTCTGTCATAATTTTTCATTCGTATATAATTTATTGTATTTCTTCCTTGGGTATAGAACCAAGAGGAGAAAAGAAATTCTGGTCAGCTTTCTAAATGCATGCAGTTTCAATGGACAGAAAATACACAGGGGCGTGACAAAGTCAAGTCCCTGGCCAGGGAGTGTACTGGTCAGGTGTTGGGTGCCTATAAGGTGCACAGTAGCAAAAGCAGAGGGTTAAGCCTGATACAAAGCAGCCAAGGTGGAGGGAAGACGTAGCGCAACAGATCACTTTCTGTTTGTTAACCTCTTTCCTACCCTCAGTCACCTCATTTTCTTTCTTGACACTAGCACCTGACTCAGTTTTGCTGGCTTGGTACTTGGGGAAGCCTCACTTCCACTCCTTTCATCTTCTGTTTAACTTCTGGTCTTGTATTTGTGCGTTTGTTTTCATGCCTCTTGTTACCGACTTGCTTCATGGATGGATTCTGATAATGGCTATCAATTCTGTTTTTGTGGTTTTTTCACTGTGACTTTCTAGATTTGATTTTGTGTGAAGCTGGACACAACATGCTGGAATTATTTTTGTTTCTTAAAACCTTAAACTCAGGAATAGTAGAAGGCACAGTAAGATATTAGGACAATGTGCCAACCGCCCGTTAGAGTCATTCAATACTTTGTAAAATAGCCCTGGTATTTTTCCAGGGGGGAATACAGGCCAGCATCTACTCTATTCTGGTTTTTCAGTTTAAAATGGCTTCTTTCTGTTCTTGTGAAGTCATGCAAAGAATATCATGAGTCCCTTGCAATTCTGACCAGCTGGGTCTTTATACACCAAGCACATTAGTCTTTCTCTTGGGACAGGTAAGTGTTCCTACCTGGCTCCAGAAAAAAAAATGTAATAGTAAAGTGACTGAGATACAGAGGAGCAACGAACAGACTTGAGAATTTATGCACAGCCATTTATCTTAGGTTTGCTGAAGCTATGGGGCTTGAGAACTCCAAGAAACATATGTACCAGATAAAAACATGCATCAAATTACTGCATAACTACAGGATGACTGATGAAAATAAAGTCATCTGTGTAAATCAATAAGTTGTAATTGTAAGTTTTACTTTTACACACTTCTGTGTGTTCAGATAGGACCACCCAGGAAAGTGTTACCATAACAATGTACCCTGCTGATACAATTTGATGGGCCCTGGGGAAGGTCTTTTGCCTGAAATAATTTTGCATGCTGGCTAGCTGAAGGACTACAATTTACCTACCTTAATAAATCATTATCACTTTAAGGCTGTATTATATATTATTGTTTTTGATTTTCATAGCCTCTGGAAGAAGTAGGCATAATTATAATTCTAATTTTTTACAGATAGGAAAATTGAGCATCAGAAACATTAATTGACTACCCCAAATTCACTCAGATAGCAAATGCCAAACAGCCTGCACTGGCAGTTTATGTTCGCTGACTCTCGGTCTCGCTTTTGTGTACTACTCTCCTCCACCAAGCGAGAAACCTGTCTCCATCCCTCGTTAGAAGAATACTGTTGGAAACTATGAAAATGCATATGCCCTTGCATTCATCTTATCTTGGGTTACACCTTGATTATTTAATTTCTTGCAACTCCAAGCATGGTTCATGATGAGTTACACTGGCACTACCCGGGGTATTATTAGAAATGCAGGGTTTTAGATTCTCCCTCAGATCTACTAGGAAAGGAAAGGAGATAGGAAAGAAAAAAGGGGAAAGAAAGGACATTTTAGAAATGCGAACATCACACTTTAACTAGTTCACATTTTTTTTCCTGTGGAGTGATCTATATGTTGTATGAACTTCCTGAAAGTGGAAATATTTTCTTCTAGTTCCCCAAGTGGCAGAAAACCAAAGAAGTATGTATACCTGGAGCTCAGCCACTTAACTCAGATCTGCTCTCTACTCCTCCGGAGAAGCTGAGGCCGACTTGAGGGGATCAGGGTGTCTTGCTGTATTTTCTTGTTTTGGTGGAGTACCACTTGCTGTAGCATTTGAAGGGAGGCTGTAACATTAAGAAGCATTTAGACCTTCTTACACTCCACTTTCATCAAGGTTAATGACATATTCAAGGTTATAAAATAAAGCATAATGCAGGAGGATAGAAGGTTAAAGCTTGAAGATAGGAAAACTTGCATGCAGAGGTGAAAAGTTATTCTCCACCCAGTATTTGTTCAAAAAGGTAATAAAAAGAAGACTAGTTAATACCATCAAAAGCATCTGGAACATGGGTATAATTTGTCCAGAGTACTGGTACACTAGTATATCCCCTGTTTGGCATTCAGGAGACCAAGTTGTGTTGGATAATAACCACACTAATTCACTGCCAGATCAAAAGTGCTCTGCGAAGTTCCACAAAAGATGACTATAGTTTGGATGAAGTACATATCACTGTAGTCCAGTTTTTATGAAGCTAAACTGTTTGCACGAAGGGCTGTGAGTCATTAGAGATCTTAGAAATGGATGTTATCTGCATGTCTGCAAACACAAAGGCCTGGGCGTTTGCTAACTAGACACTTGTAAGTTATATTCTTGGACAGAAGTTAGCGCTATGTTTGCCTTAAGCCAGTGCAGTGTCCGGGACTGTGAAAGTCTCAGTTTGGACCATAGTTCCCTTTAGTTATTGCTGTTTAGCAAGAAGTATGGGCGCTGTCCCACAAGGGGAGAAAGTGCAGCTGTCGGTGATGGAGACAAGAAGTAATTCCCTTCCCTTTGAGCTTGGAAGCCCTCAAGTTGTCTTACTCAGGAGGAGTCCTGGGGCTGGGCTAAAGAGTCCAGATGTCAAGCCACCCGGCTCATTACACTTATGGCCCACTTCCGGTCACTGGATGGCACTTCCAGCAGGGACTGGAAAAGGCGCACACCACTGTGTCCTCACTAATTGCTCACTGCCTTCTCCTTGTATCTTCTCTTTTCTTTTTCCCTCTTTTACTTGTTTCCTTTTACTTGTTTCTTCTTCTCTTTCTCTTTGTGTTCTCTGTCTGTCCCCATTCCCAGGATTTTTTTTGTTTTTTCTATCTAGACACCTCCTCTAGCACAGTTTTTGCTGTGACAGCAGTTCACACCGCTCTCTACCCTGGTGCTGCCTCGTCTTTGCTCTCTGGGGCTGATCAATATGTAGTTGTAGCGTGAAAGAGACTGGGTGTGATCACTGGAGACTTCTCAGAGTGAGAACATCAGCGCTCTTTGCAGACACCGCTTAACTGAGAACAGCTTGAGAAAATAAGTTCTGTGGAAAGGAGAAGGGAGGGCAGAGTGGCTAGAAAAGTGGGAAGAAGAACTGAAATATAGGGGAAAAATCGATTTTAGGGAAAGTGTGGCAAGTCCACAAGTATTCACTGTTTAAGAAAAATCCTCTTTGGGACAGGAAATCCTTTCCCCATACTAAGTCCAATAATTAAGAACTAGGAGCATCGTGAAAATGAACTTAGTAGAGTTCGTATTTGTATAAAAAGCTAAGAGTAAGAAGAAAATTGTCTGGGAGCTTTAACAGTCTATTTATGGGAATAATTCTTATTTTTAAGAAAGATCTAGTGCTCCTTAGTTATGAGTGAACCTTGTCTATTAATGAAGTATCTAAGGCAGAATGTATTATGAGGAAGACAACATTCCAATACTCAGTTAGCAAATCATTCTAATAAGGCATGAATTCAAGTGCAATAAGATTCCATTTTCTCTAAAAAATTCTATTATTCAGCATGTTCCATAATGTGTCCTTTGTTTAGAGTTGGTTTGCTTCAGTGACAGTAAAAATTTACTTATCCCTTAGAAGGCCTTTGAACAAGGACTAGTTAATACCTAGTCCATGGGTTTTGGATAATCAGGCTCACAATCTTCCAGCAGAGGGATTTCTGAGCTGTGACTTGACATCTTTGGCAATATTTGACCCCCATGTCCTTCTTTGACTGAAAAATCATCTCACCCCTTTAGGACAAAGTACATCTAACTTCATCATATGGTACTCACATATTTATATATACATAAATATATATACATCCCCCCCCCATAGAACTCCCAGGCCACCCAGTCCCATTCCCTTTCACACAGATTGACCAATAGTTATAGGGATAAACTAGCAAGTTCACAGAAACCAACACTCAAGAGTGCTGACAAAATTAAAATTCAATGAATAAATAACTCCTTTGAAAAGAGCATTTACAGCTTATGATTCTGCTAGGCTGCTTGATTTTCCATCGGCTTCCAAGTCCTTTCCTCTTCAATACTTTAATGAAGTGCTGATCAAAGGATTTCTCACTTCCACATCCCCATACATGTTGGCACCTTTTCAGTTCCCCTTTTCTGCCGAAAGCTTTCATGCTTTGTAATCCTTTTTGTTCTGGGGATCTCTGCCTTTTCTGTGGAAGGACAGTTAGCTGTGTAACCCTAGGAGGCGGGAGTTCATGGCTCGCAGGAGGAAGCAGCCGCTGCTCATGTCCTTGCCTCAATAGACACATTAGTGCCTATTGATGCAGGGAAAGGGTAGAATCCTGATGTCCTAATCCCAGGGATTTAACAGGAATTTGAATGGATAGACGAAGGGGGAAGCATTATAGTGCTTTTATGGCAAAGTAAGAGGGGAACCTTGCTTTATTTTTTCCCACTCATCTGAATTTTTGGGTAACAGAGTAGTTATCCCAGGAGTCTGTGAATCTTTCTTCACCACAAATGATCACTGAAAAAATTTTATGGTCTCTTCTAAGACTGCTGTAGTACACATATACTTTTTATATATAGCCTCTAACCTGCTTATAACTCAGAGATGTTGAGTTCTATGAACCCAGGGGAAAATCAAATGAAATCTTTTGAAGTTTTAGTTTGTAAAATATGGTACAAGCTGTGTTGGATTCTTCTTATGTTTCTTAAGTGTCCACTCCAAACATTATTATTTTTTCTTTTTTGCTGCATTCCCATTCTTTCCAACTCAATCCAGGATGTGTGTGCAAGGCTGTGTGTTCTGTTACCATTTGTAATGATTTTCATAAGGAAGATTGTTGGTGGCTGCCTTAACTATAAATATGACATGAGAGTTCAGGTAGCAAAGTTTGAACATAAACCTGTGGGGGTAAAACGTGACCTAACTGAGTAGGAACAAACTTAGAAAGTCTTAAATAACACAATACTCTATATAGTGAGAATAGTTTCATGTAAGGGGTGTTAGAGTCAAATAGCTTTCAGTTTGGATCTAGTTCTGTGCTTCAGACTATGGTTTTAACCAATATTCTTAAAACTCTGTACTTCCATCCATAAATCTGATGCCATACCATGATCCACATAAAAAGGTTAAATAAAAATAAAACATGTCAATCACCTAGCACTTGGAGTATATAAGGTTCTAGAAATATATATTTATTGTCTTCCATTCGTTTTAGGTATCTGTATCTGAACTTGGGTAAACGAAAGATTTTCCCAGTGTGGTGGGTGCATTTCCACTCGATTACCTGCCTTTTGGCTTCTGCTTGAGTGCACATAGGAACAGAAGACACTCCAATGCCGAAATCTGATTGGGGTGCAAACAACAAAGGGCTGGGTGCCTCCTTTTAGGTCAATACTGTTGCACTGCCAACACCGTTCCTGTACTGTTGTCACTGCCACAGACCTGCCTGGTCATATGTCAACCACAGCCACCACCCCAGTGGAGAATCCAGACAAAACCAGTGCCCTAACCACAGCACAGGAGGATGGTTTTGATTGCAGACCCAGAGTCCTGCTCTCACAATGGCCGAGGGCCTGAGTCAACTCAGAACGCAGTAACTCATAAAAGGGAGGACAGTAAAGCCCCCGCCTGGGCTTTTCTGATTCCTTGGGTGCAGCTCTTCCACCATGGTTTGTACAGTCCACACAGCATTCTTGTGCTAGAGCTGCAACACTATTTTCTGTTCAAATAAATAACTTGAATTAAAAACAAAAACACAAGGGTTTAAAAAAAAAAAACAGGGGGAAGGGTTTAAAAAATAATAATAAAAATAAAAACAAAAACACAATAAATTCTTCCTAGTTAGAAACATTATGTGTTGTCAGTATTCTCTTTAAAATGTCTGTCTTATTGCCTCCGTATTGTATTGTTAACTTGGATGAAATTCAATCATAGAAATGTAGTTTCCGAGAGAAAGAAGCCTCTTAAGTTACTAATACAATTAGAGGCACTATAGAAAGTGCTTAAAACAGCGTTAGGTATACACTGGGGCTTTGTAAGGATGAACTTCAACTCACTAGAAACCAGCCACTGTCGTAGGAATTATGTACATTCACTTTATCAAGGTTTGATAATAATCTCCTAAGTTAGGCATTGCCAAATATATTAAAGATTAAGAAACAGGTTTGAATAAGTAAAATAACGTGTTCCAACTCATATAACCAGGAAGTTACAGGGCCAGGACCGCAACCCAGGATTGTTTTCATAGTTGGTTCTATTTCAATGTGATCAGCTACTTCGATCTCACCGATAAGTTGTAAATCATACAGGAAATATTGAATATTCATCAAGTAATGAATTATTCATGTATATGTTCACTTTTCTGGACCATGGCACTGTTAGATTTGGATGTCACTTGTTTGCTAGGTGGGGTTTGATCTCCAAGCAAGTAAAATGTACCAAAGTAATTTGGGACTATCATGAACCACAGTGGTTTTCAGTGGATGAAGCCCTTCCTTAGCTATAACTTCACTGCAGAAATGCCTAAGTTTAGCCTCTGGAAGGTTTGTGAGGAATAGGAAGAGCCATACTATTGGTTTCCTTAGTTAGAAGATAGACCATAGGGTCCACCTTTCCCTGAAGAGGGGGAGATGAGTCCTATGTCCCAATGAAGGTCTTATCAGAAGCTCTGGGCAATTTGCCTTGTGTTTCTCCAGGATCGCGGTTGATTTGGGGGGACCTATTTTGATTTCTAGCTGAGAAGGTCAGTGATTATCTTTGCAGAGATCACCTGACCCAGAGGTGGATTATTTCAAGGGCCAGTGCTTTGGAGTGTCTGGGCCCATGTAAGGCAAGTGCTAGTGATCAGCTCTCATTCAGAACATCCACCCTTACACTAATAAAAATGAAGAAGCATGGGCTGTAGTATGTTTTTAGCCAAAATAGTGATAGCTGGTGAACAGGTGGAGACACACAGCACTTGTCACGGGTGTGTCTGGGTAGGCGGGGGGACGGGTGAAGATCTGAGTGTGTGATATCAGCTCCTTCGCTCCTTTCCTGTTGTTGGCGATGCTTGGATATTTAACTAAATGCATAAAAATAGAAGCTCTGTGTCAGCCTTCTCCTTGTACAGGGTGCTGTGCTGCCACAGTTGAATCTGGCTGTCAGTATGCCACTATCGTTATTTATAGAGGAGACCCATATTCACATTTTGAGAATGACAGAGGAAGAGGGAGAAAAAGAAAAGCACATTTTACAGTGAAGGGGTTGCATTAATTGAGCATTTAGGCAATTCTCATCTCCGCAGGAATATACACTTTTCAAGGCACTCACATCCACTGGCATGTGGAAGTCTCAGAAGATTGTGAGATACAGGCTCACATTTCACTTGCTGCTGAAATTTTGGTCAGTAAGTGACTTCTGGCCTCATTGCTGACACAGCTGGTGGCAAAACAGGCGCTCGACCCAGCACCTTCCAAATGCAGCTGTTTCTTCCTTCTATAAGTCATAGAGGGTATTAACTGCCCCATACAAGATGGGGAAATGGAGTCACAGGTGATGAGCTAAAGAAACCCATATGTGGTCCAAGAATGTGGGATGGTATGAAGCATTTTACCAGACACCAAAGATGTGGCAGTGAAGACATAGATGAAACCTTTGCCTCAGTGGAGCTAACATCCCAGTGGCTGGATTAGATGTTTTTTACAACTATACATCTACACAGTATAAGCTGAGGCATGAGTAAATTCATTCCTTTTAACCATTCTTTGGAGATAATAAATTGGCTTAAAATTCATGAAACAATAAAATTTTTTTGGATTCTAAAATACTTATCTAATTTATAGGAATATTTAGTTCTCTCATATTTGAATATGGTGGTCCTGGAAGTGGTGGGATGGAGTCTTTTCACATTCTCTTCAAATTAATACTCTATTATTGGACTTTACTATATATGTCCTGTGGAATTGAGTGGGATCCAGAAGTTTCTGATGCCTCATTTAAGACGAGAGCTAGGACAGTTACATTCAAACTTTGCTGCATTTTAGAATCACCTAGAAAGCCTTAGAAAGTACTGATTCCTTTGTCCCACCTTAGGGCTGTTATATAACTGATTTAGTATGTGACCAGAATGCTTAAGAGGTGACTGTAACATAGAGACAAGCTTAGGAAGCACTGAAGTAGGACATGCCCTTGGGGAGACAGAAGACAGCTGCTTGCCTCTCCAGAAGCCACTCTCAACCATGTTTTTCCTTGTAAGCAGGACCTTATTTTTGTTCCCATATTAAATGACTGTGAGCACAAAGAGGCAGGGACTCTCCCAGTTCAATAAACTAAATCATAAATATACCAGACCAGCCAAGGTATTTGCATTTTCTCTGATAATGATTAGTTCAGGAGTATGTCTCAGATCTGACCAACAGAATGAAAAAAGCACCTGCTGGGGATGATCATGGGAAAGTTCTTTGCTATCAAGAGAAGAGATTTCTGAAAGAAACAGTTGTTTTCCTATGTAGAAATACTACAAAAGTATATAGAGACCTTGGAGGAAAGTAGGTTTAAGACTATGACCACAACTAATAGTGAAAAAAGATAGAACTGAGATTTGCTGGTGATTTGTGCTAACAAATGAATAAACCTTAACACAATATACTTCCCAAGTTTACTTTTACTTGTCATTGATGTTCCTTTATTGGGTATTTCTGAAATTCATAAAGAAATCAAGCTAAATAATATATTAAATCTTTATTTTGGATTAAATTTCACAAGAAACATAATACATGCTATTTTAGGACTAAATCATGATTGATCTTAAACATTGTCCCTGAAGAGAAAGTGATGGACATTTTGGCAAAAATGGCAAAAATGATAGTTTTCTTCCATGGGCACAACCCAAAAGATAAAGGATTTATTTCAAAATTTTAACTACTTTTTATTAACTTAATACAGATATTATAAAATTGTGTTAACACTCTTTTGAACCTTTGGATACTTTTCCCAGTACCATTTAAAATATTAATAAGAAGTACAATTTAAAACATATACTGGTTCCACTATAACTGACTCAAAGATGTCCTGGTATGGAGTTGCTCCCTAGGATCTCTAGGGTGATATTGGTATAAGGTTTGAGGCAGGCACTCTCAAGGTACAAGTGACTAATGGTCTCCTCATCAGCATCCTAACAACCAGAAAAAAGGAGACAGAAAATGGTAAAGACAGATTACCTGGGACCTGGATGAAATTTGAGGTATGATGGTTCATTGGTTCACTGAGATTTAAATTGTGTTTTCCTTTGAGTATTCAGTGAGAACAGTGACAAGGGTATTTTAATGAAAATGGGAATAATCATAAATAACATCAGGTGTGTGCTTACAGTGCCACCCATCACAGGACATTTGTTATATGTATCATCTCACAGAGTCCTTACCATCAACCGATGATGACTGTACATCTCAAGGATACACACTGAATTGTGAAGGCACCATAGTGTAGGGAACCACTCAGACTGCTTCAAAGTTCAGGGATGTGAAAGGGCACCTGAGGACATGACCCCACTTGTCTAGTGCAGGTGCACAGTGGGATACAATTATGTAACCATGACTTAGCACAGGCAAACATGCATGTGCTTGTTACAGTACTATGTAAGAACATGAATATGAGATAACAACCTATATAAGAATTATACAACAAAGATGCAGGCAGATCTTGCTCTTGGGCTCTTACTCTTGGGCTCTTGGGCTCTGCTCTGCTCCATGCTGCCTGCATGGATGTCTTGCACATGTGTGCTCTTTAACCGTGGGACACCATCTGCGAAAATCTCCCTTGGGTCCCCCAAGTGGACTGACATGTGATTATTGGGTAGAGGCTCTGGGATGGAAATCAAACCTGTGCTTGTCTCAGTAGCACAATATTGTCTCTACACACAGTGGAAAGAACACAGATTTGTAGTGCAGTTCTATCATTTTCTACCTGTGTGACCTTAGGTCTTTGTCTGGTCTCTAGGAAAACTGAATAGTGTTCTTTTAACTGAGAAGTGCTGTCCAAGTGTAATTGATTAATACCTTGGATGTTGAGATTTATTCAATAAACAGAAGATTCCTATTATATTCCAGGCCCATGTTTGGGGATACAAGAACATGTAAGACGTGAAACTTCTTTCTCTATCACTTGTGAGCCCTGACAGCCAGGCTGAGGCCACATTTCCCTTTGCAGACCAGCCTGGGGCTGCCCTGGCCCTAGGTTTGTGCAGCTGAACCCTACTAGTGAAAGCCTGTTGAGAATCAATGCCAACAGCTCCCCAGCTGCCTCATGTTAATGTAATCAGCAAGAAGCCTGCACACCTGATGGTAGTTCAGAATATGAGGTGAATGATTAAAGTTTAAAAGGTCGTATCCATTGTAATACTGAAAAGAAACTTTATGATTCATCATTCCTGATGTAATGTCATCTGTTTAATAAAGCTGTATTTCACTCACAGCTCATTTTTAATGGGCCTATTTAAGTAATGGCATTGGGGTTGGGCTTTTTCCCTTTGCTTTCTAGCTAAGAATGGTTTGTATGGAATATATTTTTAAAAAACACAGAAGTTTAGGACTTCGATAGTCATAATATCTTTCAGACTGCAGCTGACTGGTTATGATTTAGCTGAACCACTGCACTTGGACTGAAATATCAGGCAAAGCAAACCAGTGTCTGGATATGCTAATATATAGATAAATCATGTCTCTCTTAATTTTCTGGATGGGAATTTATATCATGAGTAAATATTACCTGTAAACTACTGTGATGAGCAGCGGTCAGAGAAGGGCTCACCTCAGGTGGACTTCCATTCATACCAGGAAATGGAACGATTGGACCTGCTTCTTTTATGTCAGTGATTTCCCACTGGAGACAGTTTTGTCCCTCGGAGGACAACTGGCAGTGGCTGAAGATATCACTGATGGAATCCAGTGGGTCTAGAGTGGGGATGGAACCAACAGTCTACACTACACAAAGCGTCTGCTCCCTTGGAGGTATAAATGGTGGGGTTTGTACTCACAAGCTGAGTGCATGCAATGGTTAAAGGGAAAGGTTTTATCACTCCTTGTGATTGTGTGAGTCTGATCCCATTTTCTTGGTCCTAATTTTTATGAGACTGGATGCCTTGAAGCTGTTCCTTTTCATTTGTTAACATCCCCTTCGTGTGGTCAGAGCATGTGCCATCTACTGAGGATGTGCAAATGGCCACACTCTAGAATTTCTACAGATGTTGAACGTGGAAACGGTGTAAAAAGTTATCTCATCCACATCTTATATTTAACAGAGAAAGAAATTGAAGACCCTAAAAGAGAAATAACTCAGATAGTGACTAATTATGGCATCCCACAATCTCACACTATTTATTTTGCTTATTTTTGTTCTGAATTTTGGAGCAATAGATTCTCATGCACATATCACCCCACATTCTAAATGTAGCATGTAAATTAACATCATCTTTCCTAATCTTCATTTTGCTCTTCTTTTTCCACCATTAAATTTACTCCTCCCATCGAGATCTGGTTTTTAATACAATGTGATGAAAACTAGATTGTTCCTTGCTTTTTTTTTCTTACTAATTTTTCAAATTTACCTCTTGGATTTCTATTAACAGAGACAGAGATTTCTTATGCTTATTGATGCTTTTCTTCCTGAGAGCGATAGATTTTCCCTAATAATTTTGCCATGGGATAAACTTCAATCCATGATAATTTTTTAGAGTCATGTGTTGGAGAAGTCCTGAAGGATGGCAGAGAGATTTTGTGTAAGGAAGGGTGTCTGTGAAGTAATGTGAGTCGTAGAATTGTTGTAAGTTAAAATCTTGAGTTTTATTCCCTCAACTTTCTCTTTTTATTTTCCAGTTTCTCCCCATGTGAGCAAGTTAGCAACGCGACTTAGCATTGTTAGAAATCCAGATCGGCAAACAAAAACCTCAAGGGCATCTCTTACTTTTTTTTCCTCTGCCTTCCAAATCTAAAGCAGTGACAGATCCTACTGGATATATCTTCAAAATATACCCATGACCCAATCACCTTACATCACTTGCATTCCTTGCGTTACCCGACTTGTAGCCACCACACTCTTCCTTGAGATTCTCTAAAAACGTCTCAGTCTTCTTCCTTCTCCCTGACTCCTTTGCTGTCTGCTGTCCATAAAGCATTTAGAAAAAAATTAATATTGCTAGTTTTTGTATTAAAATATCTCCTAATCTCAATGAAAATAATATACAAGTCCTTACCCAAACTCCTAAGATACTGTTTAATTTTGCATCTCTCTGATCTCAGCTCCTAGGACCTTTGATTTTCCTCCCTTTACTCCTCCTTTGTGTTCTTCATGTGTCAAGCATTCTCTTATCTCAGGACATTTGCACTTCTGTCTGGAACATCCTTCTACCTAAGTTCCCTGCTATTGAGAAGCTTTCCCTTGTCCTTCCATGTAATGCTGTTTACTCCCCCCCGCCCTTCCATCTTTGGATATCACATTAACTTGTCTTCTCAGTATTTATTTTCTTGAGAAAAACGTGTGTGTGTGTGTGTGTGTGTGTGTGTGTGTGTGTGTGTGTGTAAAGAGCCAATGAGGGTAGGATTAATGCTTGCTTTGTTTGCTATAACCTCAGTATTTAATTTTAAAAAAAGAGCAACAAGTTCATGACAGGGATTCAATAAGTAGATTTTGAATGAAAGCATGCATTAATAATGAATTAAGTGGTGATACTATTTCATTATTTATCTGATAACATGCCATGCTGTTCACAAATTTCTATCTTCATAATTGGGAGAGATGAGCTGCACCAAAACTTCTAATATCCAGGAGTGATGGCTTGAACTTCCAGTTCAGTATTTAGCATGTTAAATTAGTTCTGGGTAGCTGAAATTTGGAAGATCTGCTTCAGCAGTGAGCTTTTGGTTTGTTTACTTATCTTTGTGGATTGTCATTTGACTGTGACCTCATCCATATCCCTCTTTATTTAATGCTTTTTCTTATTTGCCTGACCTCCCTTGGTATTTTATTATATCGTTGAGTATTACCCACACATTTGATGATCATGACCTTCATATGCCCTATTCAAAGTCAATAATGATACTACATAGTAACCCCAGAGGTGCCACAGCCATGCCAAACTTCTATGTTGTCATTTATCATGACTCTTCCTTCAGTCTGGAAGGGAGCACTGGAGTCCACTTGAATTGGCAAATGCTGATGTAAAATAGCTTTGCCACTAACATTTTGTGAACAATCTTGTCATAAGTGTTTTACAAAAAAGGCAGAAATATAAGATCCCTTGCCTTCCTTTCATCTGTTAATTTGAAATTACGTTGTAAAGGGCTATGAAGTTTGTCGGGTGTGATTTGTTCTTTAAATGCCCTTGCTGCTTAATCTCCATGAAATCCTTATTAAGATGCTGAATGATCCTTAAGCAGGAGTTTTTTCAAAAGACAGAGAAAGAGGATATATAACAACAGCATGTCTGATGAGCCGATTGACAGTTTTCCAGGATAAGTGGATGGATAGACCATAGAAGACTCCACTGAACTAAACAGTTCATCTCCAATTTTTGACCTTGGTTCCAGTTTAGTTTAAGATTTATAGAGTTACAAGAATCTTTTGATATTGATTATGGCAGCAATAAAAACAACAGAAATGTCTCAGAGTGTTAGTCATTTCCCTTACAGTAGGGCCCCAAGTGTTTATGTGCGTTGTGTCTTTCACTTTCATAGTATTTCTGACTCCAGGTGTGGAGCAAGAGATGGACCAAAGGAACAAGATTCAGAAGACCTTAATTCCAGACCTGTCTGTGATGCCTATTAATTGTGTGATTTTAGATCTAGAGTCCACACATTTTTCCCATAAAAGTACAAAGGAAAAAATGTTGTAGGCTTTAAATGTCACACGGTCTGTGTTGCAATTATTCTACCTTGTTCCTGTAGAATGAAACAGCCCAAGAGAATATGTAAATGAGTGAGTGTCCTGAGTTATATATAGACATCTCCCTAAAGCCTCTTGGACTCATAGGTGGGTCTTTTGTGTTGTGGTTGGATTATGGGTGTGTGATACTGGATTAAGGGTGTTTGATAATTGTAGTGGTCTACTGGATTAGCATAGTTCTTGGTGTGGCTGAATGGGTTTATGAAAGACAGAAGACCTACCCAGGGTGGGAATAGCATCAACCAATAGGCTTGTGGTCTGAATAGAATAAAAAGAAAAAGGGAGGCATGTTATTGCTGCTTTTTTTCTGCCCACCCTGTTATAGACTGTTTCTCCCCTCTGATAACCCCTTGTCAGGCTATCCTGTCTTGGAGCCAGCCACCGTGAACTGAAACCTGTACGAAGAGTGACTTAAAATAAACCTTTTCTCCTTTAACTTGTAAGTGTTGGGTGTTGTGTCCCAGCCATGAGGAAATAACTAAGAGAGTGACTATGGGTGTTTTCCACTACAACTTTATTTACAAAGACAGGCAGCAAGTCAGATTTGGCTGATGAGTCAGAGTTTCTGCCTTTTCCTTTAAGTAAAGGAGGCAACTTCTCTTGGCCTTGTTTTATTTATCAAGCATGAGATGGAATGTGTTCAGGTTGAAGATGTATTTGACCCTACATCCAAAGACTCACATATCAGGAATTTTTCCTAGTACTTGAAATTGCAACGTGCTATAAATGCTATTGGCGTCATCAGGATTGATACTTCTTATTTTGGTTCCCACCCTGGTCAGAGAGCAAACTTTGAGTAAAAAGCTCCCTTTGAAATCCAGAGACTCAATGAAGTCAGTACCTATGTGTGTGCCAGAAGTTTTTCAATTCAGTATTTACTTCTGTCATGAAATAAAGAGTTTGAAGATTTGTCAGGATTTGGGTAAGAAGTAACATAAGAATTCCTTTCCTCTTTTCCTCACTTGAACCCTTCTTTCTTACTTGATCCTGTTCCACTTGAACTCTATTACTTGGCTGAGTTTGATCCTTCTCTAATCAAGTTGCTGCACCTGAACCAAGTCTCCATGAGGTTAAGGAGAAAAATCCTTTGGAGATCTTACTAAAGGTTAAATTAGGAGTTCAAAACTGTCACTCAAAATTTTTCTTTTTTGGATAATATACACAGGAGGTTTTCCTACCTGTTATTCATTCAGGACACAAACACCTTTGAAAAACAGAAGCATGTAAAGGCATCAGACCTCCAAGTACCATGTAGCTTTTATTTCTCCCTAATATGGAGTCTTAGGGCACTACCAGAGATCACAGTCCCAGTGGGAGGCTTGCAGCAAAAGTGTTCATTAGCCAGAGCCATGATAAGCAACCAAATATGACTTTCATTGAAATTAAGTCACATTTTCAGCTTTTAGCTCCTCCATCTAGAAAAGAAAAGAGTTTTGAAGAAACCTTTCTGTGAAAGAAGTTCTTGGGTGAAAATGGGTCATGTAATATTTTGGTAGAGAAGGACAGGAGGGTGTAAATGAAGATACTTGAATATATAACATGCATGACTACTACCTTAGCATTTATATTATGTGGTAGAAACACTGCGTGTTGAGTTAACTAATCTTATGATGATGAACTAGTTATTATTTTCTCATTTTATACATTGGGACACTAAGCCTTACTGATTATTTAAGGTCACAAAGATTCTAAATGCAGAGCAAGTTTTAAATTCCAAATCCCTCTAAACAGTGTTCCTCAATAGTCATTTATACTGCTAATACTTCTAAAATGGTTCTAATGGGAGCTAATTTGATTTATAGTAAGTTAATTTCCCAACAAATACTGTTTGCATAACGGATGACATTTTGGTGCAAGGGTCTCAAATATGGGAGAAATCATTTTCATAAGTACAGGTGGTGATTTTTCTTCAAATCAGTAGTATCCCAATATACTATTTTGACAGGAAATTTAAAGTTATTAAGATTTTAAATTTATGACATATGTCTGTAATTCCAGCATTCTGGGAAGCTGAGGCAGGAGGATCAAAAGTTTGAAGTCCAGCATGGGTAACTTGGACATTTAACTAGACTCTGTTTCAAAAGAAAAAATGTAAAAAGAAAAAGATTAAAAGGGCTGGGGATATAGCTCAGTGTGACCCCAGTACCTTAAGTATAACAGTAATCAAATAAATAAATAAACAAACCTACTAATCAGTCTCTAACTTATTACAGTAGCCAAGAAGCACAAATTTTAAGGACGGGCCCACATTTATCCACGAGTCGGGGGTAAAATCAGGACTAGAGTCATATCTTTTGTTTTACAATGACAGTGTTCTTTTTTCCTACATCAAAAATTTCATACTTTTAGCATAAGACTTGTAATGAATGTTAGGAAAGCAAGGAAACCAGGACAGAGTGAAGCAACTTCTAATATTTAGGGTACAAAGCTACCTGGCATTGAAGCACAGCTTTGGATTGAGCGTAAGAGAAAGACAATAATGCAGATCCATTTGCACCTGGCTCTACACCTTGTGCCTCTCTTCGCTGCCATTATTTACTTATTTTTAGCTCCTGGAATTCAAGGGTTAAGTTACTAAAGATTGAAAAATGGTGACCTACAAATGAATTAGGTGGACAAGAGAGTTGTGCTTATGCAAACACAGTGTTGTTTTCACTTTTCAAGTTGTGATCTGTTTAGATGTGAAATGGACTCTCCAGTTCTCATTTGTCTTCTACTCCACTGGTCACGTTACCTTTCTGTGTTGTTTGCCTGGCCACTAGCAATGCTTTGCCTCTGAAATCACCACAATAAAGTTCCCAAACAGATATTATGGTTTATCATTCTCTAGTTTACCTGGTTAGTGAGGAAAATTCTGGGGGCTAGATCTAAAAATAAGTTATCTGGACGTTGGTCTAACAAGAAAGATATCGTCTTTACAAAGGAGACAAAAGCCCACTCACCACACCCCAAAATATAGTCAGATATAGCAGTGGCAGTTTCCAAGTGTAGGACAGGAAAGAAGGACAATGGCCCTAGTACAGCTAAAGCTCAAACAGTGAGAATTCATCAAGGAATTACCCAAACTGGAATTTATTCAAGACTAAAGTCTATCGTAAGTGCAAGTTGGGATTGTTCAACCCAAGAACTGATTGTAGATTTCCTCTAATAAACAGGTTTCTTGAAAGACCAGCAATCTGGAGCCAAAGCTGGGCAGACTGGACAGAATACTTTTCTCTAAGCAGTGCCAATTGGCAAATGCGTGCTTCACGGAAATTTCATTCTCATGAGTTGTGCCTGGTAACTTCAAGGCAGTGGATGATTTCAATTCTCCTTAGCCTTCAGTCAGTGCACCAACTCTGATTAGAAAGGTAAAGTACCCCTCCAATTCTGTTAATTAGAAAGGCTTCCAGGTCAGGCAAATCTCATTTCTTAGGTGTACATCCTTTTAAAATTTATTATCTCATTCAACCCTCACAGCCAATGATGTAAATGTACAGGGGAGGAGCTTTCATTTCTAGGGCGCAGGTTACTAAATTGGAACTGAGAGTTTCAGAACACGAACTTAATCCTAATTTCCACATTCCCTTGCATGATGTTGCCATGCACAGGTGGTCACATCAGCATTCATGGCACGTGATATCTATTCCAAGACAAGTGGAATAATTTGAGTGAACACACTTACACTGCTCATTGGAGTTACTAAGCACAGCTGTGATGTTATGGCCTGTATCATGATCCCTTTCTCCTTCTCTTTCCTTTTCCTTGGGTTGGTGAACCATCCCATTAATAAATGACCACATAATCAATGCCAGAAACCTGGAGGTTATCTTCAACTCTCCTCTTCTTTCTGCCACTATATTCTAGTGGTTTGTAAGCTGAGTGGTCCTTCTTATCTCCTAGTGTTGCCTGCTCCTCTCACCCTCCCCGACAGTGCTACAATATCAGACCCTACTATTTCTCTCAAAGTCTATCAAGATAGCCTTTCAATTGGCCTGTTGGAGGTTTGTCTTGTATCTCTACCATCCTTTCATGTGCTACACCTCGCTTGATCCTTCCTGTACCTCCCCCAGGAGAAAGTGCCCTTCTTTAATAACTTTCCCCAGAGGATATAGTACAGTTGAGGTAGCATCAGTAATATTTTAAGCCAATAGTAGCTTTGATGGGTATCTCCCCTACCAGACTATAGTGAAATTAGAAACTCTAACTTATACTGCATTGTATCTTCATCAGCTATGTCTATATCAGACAATAGTAGGTTCTAAGACCATGTGTGATAAATAAAACAAATATATAAAACACCCTACCATATTGCAGGTGCTTGGGGAGATAAAGGATTACCCCCCACACACATACAGTGTTTCTCGTTTAATCTGTGCTGACATCCAAGCGGGTAACCGTGATAAAGCTGGTGGGAAGAGCTAGAGCCTTTCTCTCTCTGTCCTTTGTCCAGAGGGAAGCAATGTGAACGAACACCCTCCTGGCAGCTCTTTAGCCACCTTTTCCCTCCGGCACCTCAGGTCTCTAGGACAGGAGGACTTGGACACATTTCCAGCAAGTTCAGCAGAAGCATTTCTGTTGAACATCAGTATCTGCTTTGTTGAAATCCATTAATTCTAAGTTTTAACACCCTTGGCCAGAAACAACTCCAGAACTTTACGGGGAAGTAAGAAAAGCAGACTGGCCACAGTCGCAGGGAAGACATTTCTACTTTCCTTCCCTCTGCTTCTTGAGATTCTTTCTCTTGCTGATTCCACCTCAACCCCCAGCACCAAAATAAATGTTTTTCAAGAATATATGACAAGAGATTTGAAAGTAAATCAAAACCCAGACAGAAGGTCAGTGAAAAAGGATAAAGCTGCCACTTACATGTGTCTGAGGCAGTAAAAGGGGCAACTTGTTATATTATTTACAGTCTCCATAAAGACAGGGCCCTCAGTGCTCAGACAAAGCCCTGTGCTTGTTAATTGCTGTGGAGGTCTGCCCCACTAACTGGCTTTCTCCTATTGATGGGAAGGCAGTGAGAGGGTTAAGTCTCTTTCCCTCTTTCCTTTTTTATTTTATTTTTTCCAGCCAAGCTTTTGGGGCAAGGGTAAGAGCTTGTTAAGCCCGCAGATTTCTCTGTATTATGTCCAGGTGGCACGGTGTGTGAACAGACGAAAGATTAAAATCACCGAGGAAATCGCTCTGTCTGAGCCCAGATCACGACGCCTTGCAGTGACCCAGCGACCCAAATGCTATCTGTCAACTTGTCCTTCCCGAGACTTTTCACCCCGTGCTCTGGAGCTGCTACTCCAGGAAAAAAACATCAGGAGCTGAAGGAGGGGGAAGGAGGGCAGGAGGAAGCAAGGATAAAATACTGCCTTATTACTAAGGATTCTGCAATGCAGGTCAAACGCAGGGCGCGGGAGCCTTTTAACAAACCAAATACTTTTTCCAGACCCTCCTTCCCTAATGTTCCCTCAGTGTCCACTGAAATCCTCAGCTCCCTCAGGATATCACAGCCACTACCCCTTGCCCTCAAACAAAAACTAATTCTCAGAGATCCTGCCGAGGATGGAGAATTTCCTACATGTCACAAACTGTCCACAGAGTTAGCTTGGCTTTTGCTTAGGTTCCTAATGAATTTGAAAAGCAACCAGGCTCTTCCTGTTTCCCCAGTTAGGCACTGTACCACGGTACCCCAGAATGGCCAGAGCTGGGTTGCTGAGTTTGGGGTGGGAGGTAGACTTGGGTGAGAGGAGAGAAGGAGATCAAAACCTACACTGTGCAGACATTTTTGCAAGGTTGACCGCAGAAATGAGAAGCCCACTTGTTAGGAGCCCGCTCTAAACCTGGACTGGCAGCACAGCCAGATGGAGACTGGAGAGATCCTGCACAAGAGGACGTCAGGCAGCCCATTTCTCAAATGTACAAGATTGGACCAAACATCGTTACATTTCTCTAATACAAAAAAATTCAGTCAAATATTGGCAATTTCCTCTGGCTCAAATTAATTCAAAATATAAATAGACTCCAACTATAGTAAGAGAAATATCATTTTCCTTTAAATAAATGGTTCAAGTGCCTGTGTGGCTGGTACTGTTTGCTTTATCTGCCTGTGGGGTAACTCAGCATTGAAGGTCCCATTTCTGTAGAAAAAAAATTACAGAAAGTAAACATCATTTAAAAGATTTTTTTTTTATAAAGACCCTACCAGTGTCCAGGAGACATTGACATATTATATTTTCAAGTATGTCATTTTAAGCAATCATTGTATGAAAATTCAGGCACTTGACAAACTTTTGAATAGGTAGGGTTTGGATGGAAATGTTCATTTGAGTTTTTGCTTGGTGTCTGTTTCTTCCCTTATGAATTCCATCCAGCATGCCATAATCTATTTAATCATCATTTTTTTTAGGCTCCTCTTGACTATGACACGTCCTTGGAAATTCTTTGTTTTGATAATTTTTAGAAATAGTGGTATTGTGTTGAGTTCATGTACCTTTTTGTATCATTTTATAAATTTAATAAAGCAAACTTTCCTTCAAATCACCATCTGTTTTTGTTTCCAAGAAGCGTTATTTTCAATGACTGCATAATACTCCACTGATCAGCTGTGACATTGAGATACTCATCCAAAGAAAATCAAGTGGCTTTCTCACTGTGTTTCTTTAACACTGATTGAAAACTTCTAAAGAAATCTGTTCAGTGGGAAAATAGATACACCTTATAAATATAATAAGGTGTTGAAAATTCTGATATTCTTAGTTATTATTATTATTATTTTTGGTACTGGGAATCAAACTCAGGACCTTGTGCTTGCCAGTTAGGCACTGTACCACTGAGCTATATCACAGGTCCAATTCTAATATTCTTGTTTGACTTTCACTCCATTTACATACAGTGTAAGCTGGAGTGTGTACATGTAGGCCTACTTCTACACACAAAAACATAATTCTGGGGCAAATTAACCTTAATCCTGCACCTAAGACTTACCCATCACCACTCTATACCTTCCTTACTTTTCAGGGTGACAGGGTCAGAGTTTACAAAGGTAGAACATTATAGCTCAAGGGGAAGACAGCTTGTAGGTGTTTTCTGCCAGGTTGCAATGCTCTCTTTGCAGAAACAATTCTGCTTATTTTTCTAGTAATCTTTATCTTTGGAACTTGGAATCACTCAGTCATAGGCTAGTTCACTTCTGTATTCAGAGTGTGGGAACAACAGTGTTAAAACATCCCTGACTTACTGGGGTTACGTCCTCACTGGCTACTCAGTTTCCTCTCATCTCCTGATGATCTGAGCTGGTCTGCTTCCGCTCCTTCTGTGTCGCCTAGTCGGCCAGGCTCATCTCTTAAACACAGCTTGTCACTCACCTCATTGTTTTTCACTTCTGCTGCATTTGTTCTAACCCCATCATCTCTTGCCTGGTTTATTCTAATAGACTTCTAATTAAGTCTTGGCTTTCTTTACTAAGTCCACACCTTCTTGATATTTAAGCATCTATGTCTCTATCTAGCTATACCACGAATACACACACACTCATGCACACTCGTGTGCACACACACATACACAGACACACAGAGGTTGTTCTTTTCTAACACCTCACTTAAACTTTCTGCTGCAGCTCATATTTTGGGCTTGATCTCTATCTTACCTTGGTCATGAAATCTAACTTTCATATGTCTCTATTTTCTCTTCTGTAAAATGAGGACCACAATACCTGTCTGATAATGTTGTAATACAGATTAAATATGACAATGAACACAGAATTGTAGAACAATGTCTTGTGTGGTATGTACTCAATAAATGTTGCTTCTTACTATTGCTAGTACCACCACAGCCAGATAAAGTCTAGACATTTTATACCACTAAAATCTCAACCTCTCTGGCTGCTGGCTACTAAGTCTGTCATGACTTTGCTTCTAAACCTTTGTCTCTTCAAAATGTCCATTCTCTGCTATGCCCCTTCCCAATGTCACAACGAGGCTCTGATGAACAACTTAAAATATGAGTCTCCGGACTCACCCTTGACAGACCCCTTTCTCTTACCATTTTGTACAAGGTGAGGATTACTATCTATGTTTTCCGAGAAGAAAACAAAACAAAACAAATCGAAATAAAATAAAGCATAGGCTCAAGGCAAAAACAGTGATTTCTTGTACAAATAGAGCTCAAAGTTAGTAGTGAAGGTCAGATTCCAGTGATGTGCTGCTGGCCGTCTGTCTAGGTTTTCCTCCCCCACAGTTGCCTCCCACTTTGGAATTATATAGAAATGAGAATGGTCTTTAATAGCTTTAAAATCTGCCTTCAATACTGTCACTGAGCCAAGTGTTTGGAGGAGTTGAGTAGGAAGAATCTTGTTTCCTCATCTATAACCTGAAAAGACCAGAGCACTTTTCTCCCTGATTTCCTTTGGCCCTAGTATACTGTCAGGGTGCCATATCCTTGGTTAGAGAATGACAGCTTATTTCATATTTTCTAGGATTTTGTTCTGGCTACTTTTTTTTTTTTTTTTTTTGCAGTTGCTTGAGTCTCTTATTTTCAATGTTAGATAAGGATTGAATGCAGGAATATTGCCTCTGAGAAATTGAGGAGATACTTCCAGAGCCAGGTCCTATCAATAATATATCCTAATTCCATTAGTGCCACCTCCCCACCCCTGCCACTTGGGTATTTATGCATCTCCCATTCTTATAACAGACTTGCCCTCAGGTCATCCTGGACCACTTCATGCCCTGCTGGGGTTTATTGGCTCTGAGGATCAGTGCATAGACCTTCTTTGTTCCTCCAAGTGAACTCAAGCACTAGCCCTCCCGATCAGATAACAGGCAATCTGTACCTCGTCACTCTGCATCCCTGCACTCTTCATCAAGCTCTCTCTCAGGACCCAGTGATAATGTTAATTACAAACCCTCATTTAAAAGGGGTTCCTGCCTGAAGGTCTCTGTGCAGAGGGAGGGTTTCTTTTTCAAGAAGGAAGAACCATTTCTAATTAAGTCACAAAGCAAAAGAGCAGATAAGCGTGCTTTTTTGTAGCAGTCCATTCTGGCAGTGAGGTTCCTGGGAAATAGGGACATAGACACTGTCCTGCATTGGAGGGGATCGGTCAAATCCAAAGTTTGCTGAAAGGTCTCGTTAGAACATTTGGACCACAGCAACATCCCCATTCCTCTGTGTGTCCAGTATGTACCTAGTGTATCCATTCATTTTATACATATTCAAGTTACTTCTCTGTATTTGTTATTTAAGTGAATTTCAACCATTTACTCAAACTCTGTGAATCTTGATTTAAAACAGAGATGATAAAATTCAATGTTCACAGGCTCTTGTGAACATAAAGGCAGGTTAGAAATATCATCTCTTAAGTATTTATAAATTTTCACTGCCCATTTAGCATGTGTCAGTGCTTCTCAGAGTATAGCCAAAGGGACTCTGCTATTCACATTTTTAGCCCGGGCTCCTCGGTGTGTTGAATACCATGGAACTATTCAGAGGTGTGCGTAGTCTGACACAAACCTAAACAAATACAAAAAAATGAACGCTTTATTTTCTGCTTGTTTCCAATTTGTCAGTGCCTCATCACTTCGGTGCTTTTTTCCCAGCACCCTCACCTCTCGTTCTCTCCAGCAAAGCCCACTTAGGTGTTATTATCCCCTCAACCTCCTCTACCTTTCTGCCAACCAAGACCAAAGGTTTTCATGTTTTCAGTATCAAAGACAAAACATAATTAGGAAACTAAAGGGGGCAAAAAGCTTTACAAAATAGGGTTAATGGACAGTAGACAGAAAGGATGTATTCTGTTTCTAAATGCATGAAGGTAAATTGCTAACATCTTTTCACCAAAAGATAATGAGCCATCTTTACTTTCACATAGGTTAACTCATTTAATTCCCACAAAGGTCTAAAGAAGCTTCCAGATCCACAGGATATTGGCAAAAACATAACTTAAAATCTCTCCACATATCTACAAAACAAAAACCAAAACAAACAAACAAAAAATTACAAATGAACAAGAAGTGATCACCCCTTTTCTGCCTTGCAACGGAAAAACATAACACAAAGACGAAGAGTGTCATAAAATATAATTTACAACTAATTGGGGAAATAAGAAACCTGTGTTCAAAGAGTTGGCTCTGAAATTTACTTTAGACCAGAGGATTAGGTGAAGAAAGCAGAAGAGAAGAGGGGGGAGGCAAGACAGAAGCAGAAAATATCATTAAAACCTGATATCAGAATAGTCTAAATAAGAGAGAGAGAGAGAGAGAGAGAGAGATCTCACATAATATAAACTGCCACAGAGGGAAACTATATTGTTCATAGTAAAACACTGATAACTTGAAATACAAAATATCTATCATGTTAATGAATGCAAATATGCTCAACTCATGTGTTAAACTACAAATATGTTCCACTTGGCTCACAAGGCAACTCATCTCTGTGTCACATACACCAGACACATCTAAAATCAGGTAGTGCAGAAAGCCTGAACGTAGAGGGCTGAGCAGAGTGCACAGGCAAATGTGAAAATAATAAAATTCGAGTTGGTAGTTTGTTGTCTGACACATTAGAAGTCAGGAAAAAACAGGGAAAAGTTTATAAAGGCAAATGCTGAAATTTGAAGCAAAAAGAAGATAGAATTTTCTGCAGATCCACTACCCTGTTAAGGCAGAAACTACAGAAAGTCCAATCAGACATGAACATGGGGAGATCCATCATGCCATGCTGCAACTGAGGGGGTGATGCAGATAAAAGTAGGCGAGGATGTAGAAGACACAACATAATAAATAGGGCAAATACATTTGCATCTTATTAATGGAGAGTAAATAGAGAGCAAATCTTCTCTCCTAATGCATATTGAACATTTATGAGAATTCACTACCTACCAGGTCATGATAAAAAATCAGTACATTATAAGAACCTTTACTAGTTCAAAAATTTTTGACTATCACTCAAAAACCCCGGGTTCAAGTGAGGAACTACAAACAAATTCTACACAGATTGTAAAAAATACTAATGATTATCAGTGACAGTGAATCTATACATTTTTAATGTGTAGCATTAAAGCAGTGCTCAGAGGAAATTTTATGTTACTAAAATATGTGTCATAAAAGTGCCCATTAGCAGCAAAGGAATCAAAAGTATAGTCCTCAAATTTGAAACAAAACAGTGTAGGAGATGAAGAGACCAAAGGAAAGGAAATGAACAGCTGTTAATGTCCTATCACCTTGCCCGACATTCTGCATTGCTTGTATTGTTTTTGTGTTATTTTGTAAATGTATGTGTGTTTGTTAATATTTTTCATTCTTTTATCTTTGAAATAAACAAGAAAGAAAATTAAAATAAAAGTAAAAACTAATATAGTAGAAAAGGGAGAGTCATACCAATACATAAAATTAGAAATTTCATTCAAGTTAACTGTTCCCCTTCTACATGTTTTTCCTTAAAGACATCATACTCCAATGATAAATGCATGTCCATGTTTATAGCAGCACACTTCATAATAGCTATATTTTGGAAGCGGACTCTATGTCCATCAACAAATGAATGGATGAAGAATGGTATTTATACATAATGGACTACTACTCTGCCATAAAGAAGGATAAACTTGAGTCATTTGTGGGAAAGTGGATGCACTTTGAGACCATAGTGTCAAATGAAATGTCAGACACACAAGCTTAAATATCACATGGCTTCTCATATGTGAGAACCTCCAAATATAAATAAAGAGCAAAATAAAGCATATATATATTAGGAAAGGGGAAGATGGAAAAAAGGATATAATAGGAGAAAGGAAAGGGGCCCAAGAGATGGAGGGAGAAGTGAGGGAGGAGTGGGAAAGGAGATGGCAAAGGGAACTAAGATCTGTCTTGTACATTTACCCTGTCCCCACAAGGGATGTGACCATTGTGTACTGCAAACCACATGCTAATGAAAAAGAAACTGAAAAGAAAAGTGAAACAAAATAGATGACCACTCTACTTTAATCAATACTCTAATCAATAAGAAGAGTATGGTTATTTATGGGAAGGAAGTATGAGGAGAAAGGGCAAATGTACAAGACAGACAATGATGAAGGAAATAACTAGTGCTATAGAGCAGCTTTCAGTTGCAAAAGTTAGTAATTTTCTAGGAAAACACAACTTGTCCAAATTAGTTCTAGTAGAGAAAAATGAATCAATTATTGAAGAAGTAGAAAAAGTTAACTGCTAACTTCCCACTGGGCACATTTTAACAAAACAGCAGGTCAAAACAATTTCACAGGGGAACTCCATGCAAACTTCGAAGACTTATCCGGCTGTGCAAGAACAGTGAAAAGGAAGGCAATGTTCAAAATCCTTCCAAAAAATGAAATGTAGCATTCATAAAGAAATTTGGTGTAATTTTTTTTCATTCCTCAATTTCAAGGACATTCTCAGAAATAGTGGTACGGGAGTCTAATATATATATATATATATATATATATATATATATATATATCAGCAAACAGCATCCAATAGGACTTTGAAAAATAATACGTAAGGATAAATGACAGTTTACACCAGAAATGCAAAATAGGTCAACTTTGAGGATTAGTATTAATGATCTCAAAATGGATCAAAGAAATGCATATAAAACCTCAAGAAAATTATGAAATATTAGAAGAAAACAGGGAAAACAGGATATCAGTATAGGTCAGTGATGGCAAACCTTTTAGAAAACAAATGCCCAAACTGAAACCTAGAACTTACATATTTATTGCAAAGTGCCAACCCTGCAATTAAACCTGAATACTGAGATTTCAGTTTAGAGAAAACAGCTCATATACTTGGCCTCTGTGCCTACAGAGAGGACTCTGCATGCCTGCTGCAGCAGACCTGCCATAGTTTCGCTATCACTGGCGTAGGTAATGAAATTTTTTTTGAGTTCCCCAAAGCAAAGGCAACAAAACCCCAAATCAATAAGTAGTATAAAATCAAATGAGAAGGTTCTCCACAACAAGCAGATAACCAAAGGTTAAGAGACAACAAGGGGATTGGGGAAATATTTTTGAACTATTCATTTGACAAAAAGTTAATATTAAGAATATTAAAGAAACTACAAAATTCTCAACAGCAAAATGAAGATCCAATGAAAAGTGGGTTAGTGACCTAAATAGATATTTTTTGAAAGATGACATAGAAATGGTTAAGAAGTGTAGAAAAATGACTCAACATCATTAGTCATCAGACAAATGTGAATCAAAACCACAATGAAATATAATTTCACTCAAAATGATTTGTATCAAAAAGAAAAAGACAGAAAATGACAAACGCTGGAAAGGATGAGAAAAAAATGAATTCTTAGGCAACATTGGTGGAAATGTACAATTTAAACTAGCATAGCCGTAAAGGAAAACCATATAGAGGTTCCTAAGAAAACTGTAAATAGAACTACTACATGATGCAGCTACCATATGGATGGCTGTGTGTCCAAAGGAAATAAAGTCAGTATATCAAAATGCTAACTGAACTTCCATACTTATTGCTGCCCGGGTGACAATAGAGAAGACATATTTAAAATTTTTAAGACTATCACGTTGCCGTGAATCCCCCTCAGAGGCTTCCAACTTGCTTTAAACGTGCTTATCCCATTGTTCTTGTCACTTTCTGAAGCAGTTCTGGAGTGCTCTCTCAAGAGCATCTTTTTTTTATGTGCAAGATTATCCGTGGTTAGTAACTGAGACTATCAGTATTAAAATATTCTCTGAAGACCCTAAAAGTAAAGATAGCATAGCAGAATAGCAGGTAATACAAAAATAGAGAATGTATAGAGAAAGAGATCTTTAAAATTTGGCAAGTGGTATCAAATCTTTGGAGAAAAGGGGCTCATCAATAAAGAATGCTCAGTATTCATCAGCATAAATTTCTATTGACGTAGTGATTAAAGTGTGAAAACAATATTATGAAGCATGGATAGATTCCTTCATAAACTGGGAATAGAGGAAGATTTCAGGAATATGAGTAAATATTTTGCACAAGTATCAACAAATATGAACAGTCTATGGCATGGCCACACTTGAAGCCCCAGTATTTGTTCCTGGGTATCATTCTCATTTAATGGAATTTGGGCTCCTGGAGAAATGGCTCACTCTGAAGTTTAGGTCAGGGAATGTACCATGTGGACATTCTGTTTTGGGAGGAAAGGAAATAAATGTGTTCAAGAATCCATATCCAAAGTCATAGCCATCTTCTGAAAGCTTCACCTTACCCACTCCCAACCCTGGACCAAATTTGGGAAAATCTGTGCATTAAAGGAAAAAAAAGAATTTAATTGGCTCTAAATTATTGTAAAATATTCAGTAAATAAAATCTAGGCATTTGCATTGATTCTCTTTGCTTTAGTTCATTATCCCTTTTCTTCATATGAAAGCCAAAAGGATTGATTTTAAATTGAACACAAGATGTTACTCTTTCCTGAAACTCCTCAGTGATTTCCCTGCAATTTTAACATCTCAAGTCCTCACTATGACCTGTAAGGCTTTTTCTGACCCAAGTATTATTTAACTATATCTTTATCTCCTTTATTCTTTCTATTGCTTAGTGTATTACAAAGAAATTCACTTCTTGTCTCTTTCTGGAACACATCGAGTCCCCTTCCTTCTTGGGGATTCTGTGCCTCATTTATTTCCTGTGTGACATTTATAACAATCTTCAATTACCTTGTTTCTACCTTTGTTTATTTATTTGTTACCTGTCTTTCCCAGGAGAACCTAAATTTCAAAAGGGTAGAAAAGTCTCTTTCTTCCACGGTCAAGTTTCAGTTCCAAATATAGTAACTTGCCGAATGGTTGACAACCAGTGAATATTTCTGAATAAATGAATGAAGTATGAATGAGTGATGAATAAATGACTCAACTAGTTCTTCTGACTTCTAGTTTTAGTTTGTCCCTGTGACAAATCTCCCTGCTTTTCTTCTTCCTGTTTAGTTGGTCTCTATATGCATGCAAGATGCTATATATGTCTTGAAACTTCTATGCGTAGGTACTGAAACCTCCTATGCCACTATCCATGAACACTATGTATTATTACCACTGCTCCTTTTACAAGACTAACCCTGGAAAGGTCCTTAGAAACTTTATGTAACCCTTTTGGCAAGACACAAGGAAACTGAGGCCTGCTATATTACATATGTTGCCCAAAGTCACTGGTTAATTAAACTTATACCTAAAACTTCAACTCACACCTCCAAATTTTCTAATTCAGTGTTGCTTGTTGAGGTTTACCCCTTAACCCTAAGCTCTGAAGCTCTCCCAATGCACAAATGGAAGCAGGAGGAAATGGCATGAGTAGAAAATGAAGTCCTGGTGGTATCTTGAAATCACTCGGTGCCCTCAGGAGAGAGTTTCATTGAGCTCCTAAGCATCTCTGGGCTCCCTAGCAGCATTTTTAAAATCACTAGTGTGCTCTCCAAGTGAGATTGGCCTCAAATGACATAATGTCTTAGAAGGCTGGATGCCAAGACATCCCCAGTATGTGCATTTGTGGAGTCTACTGTTCCCTAAGAGCTGCTTTGCCACCTGCAGGGATGGAAAAATTATACCCAGAATTCCATGGCGATTATTTCTGTATTTCCCATGTTTGTTCAAATGATAAATGTAAAACCATCATCTATTTTTAAGTTACTTGAATCTATTGAGTCAAAAGAACAGGGAAGTCCTGCTAGGATAATTCTGTTTTATGAAAAAGTATGGGTGGGGACTTTTGTTTTTCTTTAAATAGACCAAAAGTTTAAGGTTATTGTTTGTATAAGAACTCTTCAGTTAATTGGAATCAAACAGCCTTGCTTTCTTCCTCAATGAAGCTCATTTCCAAGATTGAGATGCTAAATCTTAATCATGGGAAATCTCTGCAGCAAGGATATGCATTCAAGTATAAGTGAAACTTTAGCAGAAATACATGAACCCAGTGGGCACGGGTCCCACAAAGGAAGCAGCCTGCTCTCTTGGGGAAGGAAGTTCACTCTGATACTCATGAAGCTTCCATTGTCCTACTTTATAAATCTTTCCTCCTTCCATCTAAGCTGTGCTGTTCATTTCTCCCATTCTTGTGTACTATCCATTACCCACATCGCAGGGTGCTGTGGCTGTGAATACAGATGTGGTAAGAGTTTGCTTTTTCCCTTCAGAAGCACTTCGCTTCCGTGTGGTTTGTCCAATTTGTATGCACCTGTACTTAAGCAATGTGGTAACGTGGAAATAATTGAAATTTCTTCATGGAGCACCAGGAATTGGAAAAAGTTTAGAGGTCATTTTGGCCATTACCATTCCATGTGAGATTCCAGGGCCAGTTGCTGCAGTACCCTCAGAAGACCTGTTGGAAATGCAGAACCCTTGGCTTCGCCTCACACCACTGAACTGGAAGCTATGGCATAAATTCTCCAGGTGGTGACTCTCAATGTTAAGTGTCAAAGTCTTAGTCCAGTCCCCTTGGATTTGCTCTATCTTTACATACGTAAAGAGCTGTAATTTTGTGATGACTATATATTTAAACAGATGACCTGCCTCTGGTACCCGCTCCACACTGGAGTTTTATTCAACTACCCTCATGCAAGCACAGCCTCATATGCATTTCAGAACAAAGGAGAAATTACTTAGAGTGATTGCGTACTTGGGCAAGAAGCAAGGGGAGAAAAAGGCTGTCTGCCATCTCCTACACTGTGTTACACATAATCCAAAACTAATCTCTCCCATACCAAAGGATGTATGTATCTATATATATTTCTAAGAAATGCGAGATATAAGCTGTTATGGAAATTGTATTTGCATTCTCAGTCATTCCTTCTTGTTTCTCTGTAAGAAGTTTCTACACCCTCATCGTTCACCATGGGACTCCATGCCTTCCTGAGGAGAACTATACCTCCTTTCGCCACCAGGTTTGTTGAAACAGCCTATGTTGACCATACAAGTGTGAACTTTAAAAGCAGTCACTATGGTTTTAACCAGTCTTATTCCTCTTCTCCTTAACTGTCAGTAGACCAAAGATGTCTTTCTCTGGATTCTGGAATAAACATCACATATTGATGAGCAGTAAATCTGTCACTAATGTATACTGGGAATGAGACATAAATTTTTGCTGTTGTATGGAATTTGGATTTTTACATTTCTGAGACAGGGTCTTGCTATGTAGTTTAGGCTCATTTTGTAGATTAGGTTGGTCTTGAACTTGCAATGATCCTTCTGCTTCAGCTTCTCAAATGTCTTCCAAGTTCTGGGAGCCATACACCACCATACCTGACTTCGCTCTGTGGATTTTGGGGTTGTTTATTATTGCAGTTTAACCTAGGAAAAACTGATTAATGTATGCGACAACCTGTGTTTATATCATCAAGGTAATTTAATAAAGAACAAATTGGAATTGAAAGTAAAGCATTCTCTGCATTATCAATAGTACTTAGATAAATCATGAGAAAAGCAAAGTTCAAGTAATATTATTTTTAGGGTCCAGTGAATCTAATGAAGAACTAAATACATCTAAACCCTGCACAGTAAGGAGACTCCCTTGAAATTCAAATGTACTTGGTTGCTTGACTGCAATGCACTTTGGATACCTGAACTATTGTTGGGTTATTAGGCTATTAAAAATATCAGTCAATTTAGTTCTGTCTCTGTCCTAAAATTATTATAATTTTACATTTAACACATTTCTTCTCAATTAAATGTCAGAATTAATCTGGAAATGAAGTTATAACTTTCAAATTTTATGCCTGCTATGTGCAAGAATACTGTGAAGTATTATTGTTTGTTTGTGGATATGAAACAGTGATTCTTTATTTGAAGGAGTTGATCAGTAGGTTAGGAAAACCACATCTTGCACAGCAAGTAAATTTATAGTGGGAATCCATAATGCATGAGTGCTAACTTGTATGTAGACATCACAAGCCATAGGTGTTCAGAGTGCCAAGATAACCATGGTAGGTTTCAAAGATAAGATGGCTTAATCCCAAGAAGATAATAACATGTTTTAATATTGAGTAAAATATCCAACTAAGCATCTCATCAAAGGTACCCAGCTGGAAAATAAGCAAATGAAAATATGCTTAACATTCTATGTCAGTAGGGAAATTAAAACCATGAGACGTCATAGCACACAGATTAGAATGACCAACTTCAAAACACTGACAACACCAAATGCTGGTGATAATATGGAGCAACAGGAACTCTCATCTATTGCTAGTGGGGATACAAAATGTTAGAGCTGGTTTGGAAGACAGTTTGGCAATTTCTGACAAAACCAAACATATTCTTATGAGGCAATGTGGCAGTTATATTTCTAGGTAAACTAAATGAGTTGAAAATTTATGTTCTCACAAAACCCTGCACATGAATGTTTATAGCAGTTTCATTTATATTTCTAAAAATCTGCAAACAATTAATATACTTCTCAATGAGTAAATGGAAAAATGAACTATGGTACAGTGGAAAACTGAGTGATACATCAGTTCAGAAACTTAATTTGTTTTACAATTTTGTATTTGTGTTTGTCATTTGATATAGAGTTTGGGAACAGAAGCAAAATTTTGTTGAATGCTTTTGTTTGAGAACTAAACTGTTTGTGAACAGACATGTTCATGAACTGTATTACTATATTCAGTGGTAGAAAGAAGTAGGCCATGAATCTATGAAAAGACATGAAGGAAATGTAAAGACATATTTCTAAGTGAAAGAAGCCAACCTATAAAGATTACATCTGTGTAATTCCAACTTTATTCTGGAAAGGACAAAACTATGGAAGCAGCTCAAAGGATTATTGGTTTCCAGGGGTAAGTGGGATGCTAGGGAGGGACAAATAGATGAAGCAATGTTAGGACAATAAGACACTATGGGACACAGTAATGCTAGATATGTGTCGCTATACATTTGTCAAAACCTGTAGAATGTATAACCCAGAATAAACACTATTATAAATCACAGACTTTAGCTGGGAATAATGCATCAATGTTGGTTCATCAATTGTAACAAATGTGTCATGGTGCTATAGAATAAAAATAATAGGGGAACTGTGGGGGGACAGGGGAGCATGGACATTGTCTGTACTTACCAATCAGTTTTTTTTTCTATAAAGCTAAACTGCTCTAAAAATCATGAATTATTATTTTTATTATGATTATTTAGGTGGTCTGGCCTAGTTAAGATTTATACAGGCCAAAGGGCAGGGGAAGGAGGTCCTGGCAGTGGGTGCATTGGAACACAAATGCCTTTAGAGAAAAGATTATCACTACCACAGGCCAGAGAGAAGTAGGCTTCACCAGACAGTCAGGTCTGCCATGCCTGTAGCTCTGATTCTATAGCTTTAAATTTGGTGTCAAATAGCTGCATTTGAATCCTAACTATCCTACTCATAGCCTATAGGGGCTTCATGAAATCTCTTAAGCGTTCTGAACTGTAAATATTGAGAAATAATGCATACAGGACTGCAGGGAGACTCAAATGAAACGGTGCATAAGGATCTTTTTGTGGATTCTGAGTGCTATAGAAATATTAGCTGCTATTATCATAAAAGAGAGATCTTTCCTCTACTTTTATTGTTTTCCATGGTTACTCTCTTTTGGCTGCTATTTAACAGAGCAGATCTATCTGGTTTTAAAGAAATTGCCTTAGTCTATAGCTACTTCATCTGTTGCATGAAGCTTTCCCTAAATATTGGCCTCACTTTTTTTGATGATATGGGATTTGAACCCAAGGCTTTCACAGTAAGGTCCTTTGTTTGTAGAGACAAATTCTTGCTAGATTTCTCAGGCTAAGTTCAAACTTGCAATCCTCCTGCCTCCTTCTCCTAGAGCAGTGGGATTACAGAAGTGGGCCACTACATCCAGGTTTTACTACCTATTTGCATAGTTGGCTAATCTTTCACTGATATATCAAGTTCCATATGATATCAGACAGTCCAAGAGCAACTTCAGTAGTTTTAAGGGCTCAAACCCTAGAAGGGTTGTGAACAGTCTCTGTGGATCAGAGCAAGGATGGCAATTCTTTAACATGACCTAAATACTTTCTGCCTACTTCCCATTCCTCCTTCACCATCCTACTCCCTCTCTCATCCCTTCCCCATTAGTGTTTTGTAGTGTCTTTCGCTCAATATCCTTGTTCAAGTGATAATGAGATTAAAAGGCAGCTTAATGCAGAGACAAGGGAAAATGTATTTTTTACAGGTAAACTATGTGTGTATGTGTGCATTAGGCAACAATGTACAAAGTAAACCATACTTTATCTCAACAAATTTAGTGTTGTTATGTGAAAAACTAGATAACAATTCTCTTACAATACGTAATCTTCACAAAACTTCTGTGAAGTATGGTTTATTAATAACTCTATTTTCCTCATCATGAGACTCATTTAGTGCTTTTCAGAGACCTAAACTGAGTTTAAACTCATTCTTTAAAAAGGTAAAACCTATTCTGAGTACAATGTTCTACCTGTGATAACCTTTCTTTGGTACTTCCCTCTGAAATGGAAGACATTGTGATGCTTTGGTTGTGACAAATTTATAATCCAGGGAAGAGAACAGGGTATGTTTGAGTCCATGGAGCTAAGGGTCCTTGAGTGTTCTCATTAAATATGCTGCAAAACATTTAATGAATTCTACTATAAACCACACTTGTGGTTGGCACTATCATTTAAATGACAAACCTGCTTCCTGCTCTCAAGACCCTTTCAAATATGTCTTCCATAAGGTCAGTTAGGAGTGCAGATTTTATGAATAAAGTATCTAAAGTCTTGTAGTCCACAGTAGACTAGAGAGTGACAGAAATGACTACCTGCAGAAGGCAGGGAGAATAATGTTAAGAGGACCAGGCTAGACAGGAAGGTAGTGTGAGTGTAGGTTTACGGGATTTTGACTTCTAAATTATGGTAAAAAATGAAATTGAATTAATAATGTATAGTGAGAGCACATATAAATGATGTTCTTATTTCTTGTGGGAGATGGAGTGGGAAGATATCAAAACTCAATCTTGGAAGTCTGTACATTGGGATATGGGATATGTTGGGAAACGTATCATAGATTGAGTCTAGGGGGGCATCTAATCTTCTCCTTGTCCTTCCTGTTTGGGCCAGATTAGAAGGGGGAAAGATCTACTGTTTTCTCATCATTGCCAGAAGCCCTAGGGCTAATGACTGCTGTGGTGCTCACAGGGCAAGATAGGACCTGCTAAAGAGGATAAGTCACCTGGGGAAGCTACAGTTTCCTTATTGCCTGACTGTGTCACCCTTGTCCATGTCCTTGGAAAAATGTTTTGATCTGCTTAGCCCACCATAATCGACATGACTGTTCTCAGAAACACCCACTGCCCTTTACCCATTGTCCTTGGATCAGATGTAATGAATAAACACCAAGAGTCTGGGTGCCTCAGGGCCTTTTGTTCCTAGAGAGCAATTTGTCGTCCTAGATCTCTGCAATGCACCCCTCTACTTTTGTTTCTTGTTCTTTCTTTCTTTTCCTACCATGTGCCATAACCCAGGCAGAAGATTGGAAACCACTGCAGGAGTCTCCAATTGGAATGTGTATGTATATGAATACTACTCAGCCATAAAGAAGGATAAATTTGAATCATTTATAAGAAAAAAGATGCATCTTGAGACTATAATGCTCAGTGAAATAAATCAGACACAAAAGGTTAAATATCACCTAGTGAGAAATACAAATAATTTAAAGAGCAAATAAAAGATGATGTGAGATAGACTATGTGGGGGAAGGAATAAATTCTGGGAATGGAGCGATATGGAAGGGAGTGGGAGGGGAAGTAAAAAGGATCAAAATGAGAGAACACACACGGACCAATTCCCCTCTGTGAATGTATTTTTGATGCTTTGCAGATATATTAATAACTTTTTAAAGAGAACTTTAAAGCACATGCTTTTGTTTCTGTTATTTTTATTGGCTTTCATGTGTTTGAGTACAGTGTATAAAATGAATGAATAAGTGAATTTTAAGACTATTATCATCATTCACCCACCTGAGCCACAGACAGTGGCATTATCTGCACAGCTCACTCAAGTAGAGAGCTGTAGGGGAAAGGGCAGAGAGGGAGAGAATGGAAGAGCAAGTTGCTTCGATTAATAGTTGAGACATCTGGAAAGATATTTTGCCTTTCTGAGCATCACTTACAAGTTACAGAAGACTTCCTGAGTTGACCTGAAAATCACTTTCCATGCTAGGATTCTATGCTATATTGCCAACATCCTGTTGCTTATTCTGCAGCTATAATCTCTTGGGTTATCATTTTAAAGAGTGGCTCTTACATCAACAAATGGTTATCTTCAACAATTAGAATGGAAACCTGAATTCTGCAACTTATTAGTTGATCTTCACTGTTGTGGTCTTTTACAATAAAATATTCATAACCTATGTCTTGTAACCTTTGGCCTTCTTCTCTCACAGGAAGCAGAAAGAATTGCTCAGAAGGACAACCTTTGCACTTGGGTCAACAAGAGCGGCAACTGGTTCTAAGGAGGGTGTCATATAGCTGTCAAATTGACCTGAGTTGTCACACATGAAGTCTGCTGTCACTGCATCTTGCTCAGAACCAGCCCCTTAGCTGGCTGAGTCAAGCTGTGCTGACTCCTAGTGATGGAATTTTAATGTGAGGGATGACAGAGGCCTTGGAGTTAATGTGCACGTGGAGGTGACAGTTTTGAATGTCAGCCAAAGCGCAAGGTTCTGTCTGAAATTAATTTGAGGGGTTGGTGGAAAGTCAGGGGAAGATGGAGAGAAATAGTATGATGGAGAATTGAGATTGGTTGAGTCAAATCTACCACCATCTGCTGCAAATAAAAGCAGCATTCTGCATACAGACACTGAGTATCTGAGCCTGAGAAGTTAAAACAAATTGACCTCATCAGGTAATTCTGTTGGTTTAATTTTTAATCAACCTAGTGTGTAATCTGTCACATTTAGAGGTGAGTGATCCCATTTCCTTTTGTTTAAATAGAATTATAAGAAGTGAAACTATATCTCTTGATGATATGATTTAGAACTTAACCATTTAAAGGGGTAATACTTCCTTTTGTGGTGATTATGAGCCAAATTATGTTTTTTATATACCCTTCTTTCTGTTCTCCATGGTCATTTGTTAAAAATTCTTACATATTTGTTCCTATTACTAGAGGCTAGCATTCACATCTTCATACCTACACATCGCCACATTCCAGCCGCCTCAAATTGTGGTTGTTATACCAAGGGGAAATTAAGACAGTAGATGGAGCTGAGGTTGTTCATCAGCTAATTGGAAAACAATAGAGTTATTTGTCTTCGACTATCTGATGGCCCAACATAATTACAAAGGTCCTCAATAAAGAAAGAGAATATCAGAAGAAAAGTCAATGAGAATGACATGATATGGGAGGTTTCTTCCGGCCATCGTAGGCTTTGAAGATGTAAGTGAACCATAGGCCAAGGAAGGTGGGCCATCTGTCAAAGCGAGCAAGGCAGGGAACTAGATCTCCTTTGGAACTTCCTAAAGGATCATAATCCTGTCAGTACTTTGATTTTTACCTACCTATATCTGTTTTTTCACCTGTGAAAACAGTCATGTAAATGTGTGCTCAGCTGCTGTATTTGTGGCTGTTGTTACAGTAGTAACAAGAAACTAACACACTGGCCTTTCAGGTCTTTCACAGTGCCATTGCCTTGTCCTCAATTTCCCTAGATGAACTCTGCCTCTCAACTGTGAACACTGATTTCTAAATAAGTTTTACACCTGGCAACAACTGATGTTGCATTTCCTGTGTGGAGTTAAACGCCCTTGTCTTCTAGCACAGTGAGGACTTGACCAGCCCTGTGGTGCTGCTGTCTCACACCAGGCAGGAGGCACAGGTCCTAGAGGCTGGTTATGTGGAGGTTTGCTACTTAATGTAGCTGGAAGGGAGCATCTGAGCATGCGTTTGAGAAAGAGCAGCAGAAGAAAAACCAGTTGCAAAGGCCTACTCCAACGCCCGGTCACAGGATCATAGACATGGGCCCAGGTCATGATTTTGATGCCAGGTAGCAACAGAAAAGTGCAGAGCTTGAGGAGATGCGTTCTGTGGAAGTTAGAAGAAACAGCTCTTGAGAAGCTTGTGATTCTTTGTGTGGTCTGCCTATGTGTGAGGTTACTTGTGTTGATTTCAATGTGACATGTGTGCAGTGGGGGAGGGGTCTCCTCCTGCTGCCTTATGTCCTAGGTCCAGCTCAAGTTCAACTTCCACAATGCTTTCCCTACATGCTTCAACTCCAGTGGTCTCTTATTCCTCTTATTCCTCTCTTATTCCACTGAAGTCCTTTATAGTGCCCATTTGATAGTTATAATTTTTAAATTAAATAGAAATTCTCACTACATAGTTCAGGCTGGCCTTGAGCTCACTTTGTAACCCAGACTGGCTTAGACCCTATAGCAGTCCTCCTGCCTCAGCCTTCTGAGTGATAGGATTATAGGCATGGGCCACCAAGCCTGGCAGTAGTTATAAGTCATGACTTCTCATTTTAATTAAAGTATTATGTGTACAATTGTGAAAATCTGTATAATATGTTAAAGTATAAAGCTGACATAGAGAAGTAATCAGAATCTTAACCACCTGAAGGTAACCAAGGTTGCATTTTGTTATTTATTTTCTCTACTGATGTTCTTGGTTTCCTGAATTTTTTTACGTACAAAAATCATTGATGCTTTGTACTGTGGGTTCTTTCTTGGCCTACAGATTCAACCATTGTGTATCAAAAATATTTGAAAAATATTACATTTGTACTCAACAAGTACAGACATTTTTCTTGTTATTATTTCTTAAACAAGATAGTATAGAAACTATATAGAATTTACATTGCATTAGGTATTATAAGTAATCTAGAGATGATTTAAAGTAAATGGGTAAATATGCACAAGATATTACGCAAATATTATGCCATTTAATATCAGGTATTTGAACATCCACAGTATTTTAGTGTTTGTGGTGTATTCTAGAATGAATTCCTCATGCATACCAAGGACAATTGTACCCATAAATATATTTCACATATATTCTCTAAAATAAAATGTAGGAAATTATACATAATAAAAGTATTTGTGTTAAGTTTTTTATAACAACTGTAAGTCATTTGACATTCACCATACCCATAGTATTATTGTCACATTGAAACTTTTCACATTATCTCTCTGACAGTCAGATTGTGCATATCTTGAAATAAGAGAGAAAATGTTATGTATTTATCTGTTCCTTATATAAGAGAACACACATTTTAGTGACTAAATAAATATGGGTTAATTTAAAAAAGTTGTAATCTGAAAGTCCTAGAAACATTTCCTGGCCCCGGATAGATAAAGTCCAGCTTTCAAATTTTAAGTAGTAATTCTAATACTTATTTCTATACAAAGGATTTTTGAAAACTTGTACCATGCTGCTGTTTTCATACTGGGCAGGTTATTATAAATCCAGAGATTTGTCAATTAGCATCAGAATTACTTGTTAAAATGAGAAAGGAGATAAACAGAGATAGGGTGCTTGTTAGCTCATTAATATTCCCTGTCATGAAAAATGTTGCAGGGAAGAAATAGCCATGGTAATACACGTAATCAATCTAGCCAGGGAAAGTGATGCAATTTGTTATCTTTACAGAGTTCCTCTGTTCGCTAGTCAGCTCCTTGGCGTATTTATCAAAGGCCTAGTCGGTGTGTGAGAGGGTGCTGCTTCTCTGGGCTACCTATTACTTGAGCTTCCTTCATTCGTTCCTTTGTGCATTCACTCACTCATTGACTATTCATTTTTTAACTCACATTTTGTTACACTTGAGTCACTATGTGAGGTACTGGCATAAGAAAGGTGAGAAAGATGGTTTTAGTTTCAAGACAGAGTCAGCGGAGGGAAATGTCTGGAAAACAGACAATTACAAAATGAAAGACTGTGGAAATGAATTTTGAGGGGCTATGTATAAACAGGCAGACTAATTCTGCTGATTGAAGAGTTTAGAGTTGAATAACATGGAAGAATCCACAAAAAAATATTCTCTTCTGACTATAATGTTAGGCTGAAGAATGACTGATTTTGGCAGGAATAGAATTCTAAAGAGTTCAGTCCTTAGCAAGGCAAAATATTAAAGTGCCAGACGTTGTCTACAGTTCAGAAGATATCAGACTAGACAGCAAAATTTGCAAGTGTTCCTGCATGAAAAGCATTGTTCTAATTTCTAGGGCCATCGTGACAAACTATAGAAACTGGACAGCTTCAATAGCAGACAACAATTTTGTCTCAGTACTGCAGATTGAGGTGTGACCATGGCTCTTCCGAGGTCTTCTTCCTTGGTCAGCAGGTAATCATTTTCTCTTTGCATCTCTGTGTTCTAATTTCTCCTTAAAATAGAGTATGTGCATCCCTGGGATCCCAGCGCTCTGGCAGGCTAAGGTGAGAAGGTTGCAATTTCAAGATCAACATGCACAGTTTAGTGACTTACTGAGAATCTGTCTCAAAAAAGGCCAGGGGTGTCTGTTGGGGGTGACGTAGCTCACTGTGAAGGCTCTGGATTCAATTCCCAGTATCACACACACACACACACACATATCTTTCATATGTCATATTGAATCAAGGGTCCACCCATATGACCTCATTTTAAAGTAATCACCTCATTAGAGACCCTTTGTTCACATATGGTCAAACGGAGCAGTATTGAATGGAGTGGGGAGAAGCATACTATGGCTCGTAAGGAGTATTAAGCATGGGTCCAGCAGAGCCTAAAATCCTAGCAAATCAAATCCACACAAGGTAGGTGGCCAGGTGCTGCTGAAAGAGCCCAGTTGAGATATGGTGCACTTACACTGTGTCTTCCTTTGTCATTTGCTTCAACACGCTAAGTGGATATCTGTTAGTGCAAAGGACAAACAGACTGATTTCTTTACCCTTTAAGATTCTTTAAATATTCCTTGGGGCCTGTTACAGTTTGTGTCTAGATGTCCTCCCAAAGCCTCATGCACTTTTGGGTGGGGCTTTTTCAGAGGTAACTAAATGTAGAGTTTGTGAATGATTCATGATTCAATGCTGGGATTAGGGGTTGGTGATTGCTGGATCAGTCCACTGATAGGATCGGTACTACCCTAATCCCAGCACACTGGGAAAGATAAAAACAGGCAGAAAGAGACTTGTTTCCCCCTTTTGCTCTTGTTGCCTTTGGTATCTCAGTCTCCATGAATGACTGCCCCTCTGCCATGCCGCCCTGCCTTGGAGTCAGCCAATTCTGCACTGAAACCTCTATAACTCTGTGAGCGAAATAAACCTTTCCTCCTTTAACCGTGAGTGTTGGGTAGTTTATCTCAGCACAAGAGAAATGTAAGTAAAACAGGGCCTTCACCCACTATAAACAATCATGTTCTAAGAGCATGGAAACTTTAGAAGGAGGTAAAAGAGGACCCCTTTTCCTGAGTCCTTGTAACTGGATTGAAACAGTTTATTTTACCTACTTCCTACTCAAGAGCCTATAACACCTAAACTTCACAATAATCAAGTAGTATCCAACAGCACAAGATTGAGAAAATTGTCATGCAGAGTAGGATACTTTAACTGAAGCATAATAAAACCAACCTAAAAAATATGTGATGCTGAGACTCACTGCTTAAAAATGACAGCTTTCTAGTTCCTTTCTTTGGGTATCCTGACTGGCGGGGCTAGATGTGGGCCTCAAAATTTGTAGTGTTAAAAATGATCCCCTAATTTTTTTGTTTTTTTAGATAGAAATTTGACAAATGAAACCAACACAATCAGAATGTTTCCCAGCTCTTCCTGTCTGCTTTGCTACCATTACGGGCATCCGCCATCATTGTTAACATCACATTCATGGTCACAAAATGCTGCTGCACTGTCCCATTTGGCAGAAGAGGAACCGTCTCTTCTGATATATTGCTAAAGGAGAAAGGGATAGGGAAACAAGGAGGAAAGCGAGAGGGAGGAAAAGAATGAAGGACAAAAGAAGGCTAGGGAGAAGGAAGGATCTTAATTAAGTTCCTCAGAATCTCTCTCCAGCAGTCTCATTCCTCAGCTGCAGTGCGTGCTCTCATTTAAACTGTGGCAAGTGGAATGATCGTGTTTGCTTTTGATTATTCAGGATGCACCCCTGAGTCGGTGAAAGTTTACCTTTCTCTGAGCATGTGTCATGGCAGACAGGGGTGGGCATCTGAGTAACAACAAAGAATGACAGCAGATGTGGTGTGCAAACAATGGTGTCTCCTACCGGCACGTGCAGTTAATCTACTAATTTTGCCTGTCAGGGTGAAATTACAATTAGGTAATTAAGGTTGTGAAGAAGTAGCAAATGTATATTAAGTGTATATTATATGAAAGACACCCAGTTTTAAGGTCTTCCTGTGAATTAAAATAGTCAAGCCTTGCAACCTTTCATGATGCAAGTGCTATTATGGTTCCCGCTTTACAGATGGAGAGACTGAAGGAGAGGTGTTCATGGGTTGACCCAGGTTCATAGAGCTATGAAATGACTGAACCAGGATTTGAGGTCTGGCATTCTGGGCTCCAGAGCTACATGCTAAAACATATTCCATTTCACAGGAATGGATAACAAATATAGTGTTTGTGTGAAACTGCTTTGGTGTCTGGTTGGACTGCATATTCTATGTCCCCTGCAAGAAGCAACCTCTACCAGCAAAAGACTATACTATACTATACTTTGAGAGGGAACTTCACACAGAGGAGGAAGTGGTACAGCTCACTGAGAGCTGTTAGAGTTTAACGTTTAGAAGAAATATTCATGCACCCAATTAATTTTATGATACAAGATAAGGTAGCATGTAGCAAATAGTAAACAAAACACAAGAAATACACTATTGAATTGAAGATATATATTAGGTTCCATTGGATGGGTCAGAGGAGAGTTAGAAAGTATACCTTTATTTAGCTGTGTATACAGAGGGAGAGGAGGGCATTCCATGCAGAGAAGAGGAAAGGAATCACAGAATCAAGGAGTATTTTGTGAGTGAGATGGATGGAATTTAGAGGACTTAGACATATTCTGGAAGTCCAGATCGCAAAAATGCTCAAATCTATAAAACATGCCATGTCATAGCTAAAATCTGACTATTAGATGAGTTGTTTTGATCATGAGTATTTAGTTTGGTTCTCTATTTCTGTTTCTTGGTAGTCCTTGAGGCAGGATATTCTCTTTCCTCCTGTACTTAAGTAATTCTTTCCCCACTTTCAAAGTGCAATCTAATCTTTTCCTTATGTATTTTGTCTTCTATGTTATGCCATTGTTATGCTATTGATGAAAGATAAATATATCTTTTCACTTAAATTAAACTCTACTAGATGACAAATACTATATTTTAAAATATTTTTGGAACCGCCTGCAAGGCCTGCCCTGGTTTTGTTTATATGGTATCTAATCAGTGTATGTGAAATAATAGCCCCATGATAGCAAGTCCTTGTAGGATTTATCGGACATTTAGGTATGACTTTGCTGGTGATTTTCCTGGCTCTTACCAGGAGAGCTACACATGGGGGATTCTCGCTTCATGTCAAGTGACTTATCTGCCATGTTTCCCTCTGAAGTCAGGTAAGAAGAGAGCCAGAGAGAATTTCTGAGCCTCCCTCTGACAATCTAGGGCATCTGTCAAAGCTTCAGATGTCTTCTTCCCTGCCTGTCTCAAGGGTTTCCTTGATCTGCTGCTATTCTGGCATCTGTTGCCTTAATAACTTTCCTTTGGGGACTGCTCTCCATGAGCAGGCCTGGCTGGGCCTCTCTTCCCAGGGCCGTGCTTCCTTTTCAGGTCTCTCTGGGTGTTTTCTTTCAGGCAGCTCAACTTCCTAATCAAGGCCTCTGTATTCAGCTGGTATTTTCTCACCAGCCCTGAGTTTCAGTGAATGAGGAATCATTTCTCTGCAATACTTTGTATCAATTACCACTTATTCCACAAAATGACTTGTAGTTTTTCTTTTGGAAGAAAAATTCTCTCAGTCTGACCCCTAAATGGTGGAAAAGATACCTCAGGATGAGGGGCTCTTTATAGGATGCTTCTTTTTTCCTGGGCATTTCCCAGTGGAGGCCTTATGAGCATTCAGGAACTACTGGTAAATGGCATAACAAAGCTCCTGATAACCCCACCAGAATGTTACAGATCTATCACAATCCTTCTTGTTCATTTATTTTATGCTTGGAGACCTTATTTCAAATATATCCCAGAATTCAAGCTTAGCTGGGGTGGGGGAGGACATAAGCTTTTACATATACTCCTACTAGAGATACTAGGTTAGTAGGAATTCACAGATATGTTTAATTTCCTGCATGTTTCATAACAGCAAGGGCCAGCCCACTGCTGTCTGCTATTAAAATCTCAGTATCCAATAGTTCCAGGAATACAACAATATAGCCCTTAACTCATTTTCCTACTTCTGATTCTATGGTAGACATTACTTATATGTTGTAGCCGTCTTCTACAGAGTTTGCATAGCCTGCCTATCTTGTCCCTAGGAGGATCTGAAAAGTCATTGGAGCTGGCAACATGAAGCCAATATGCCATTCCCGTAGTCAGCACTCAATAAATAGCTCTTAATGTTTAGAAAATGCCCTTCCCTTGTCATGTCCCTTTAGAATCAACTCTGACAAAGTACCATTCTCTTTCTACTTTAAAAATCCCCACATGATGGAGAGCATGTGATTACACATAACATATTCTCTCACTGTGATGTAAATTGAATATCTTTATATTTAGCAAAATATTGCCCCATTAATTTGTGTGAGTTTTAAGAAAAACTTGTTGCTATTGGTTCATGCTTCTGCAAAGACTGTTCTGCATTCAGTTACCATCCTGCAAGGGCAGCATATTTCCTCTTCTTGATTAGCCCTTTAAAGACACACATGACTAGCTCCAACCAAGTTAGTTTCCTCTCTTTCATAATGTCTAAACTAAAAGTTGTCAGTGACGACTCTAACATACATACACATTCATATTTGTGTGCTATAAAAAATGGAAAGAACTTTATGAAATAAAATATATAGGCATTTAAAATACCATACAGATAGAAGTTTCAGGAAGTTCTAGTGTTAAGTCTTCATGCTAGATTTTTATCAAGTACCCAAACAACCATATCTGGTGTCATGCCTCTTTTCCCTTGTCACTTTAGTTGTTAGTGTCACCTAGTTGCCAATATATGTTCTACTTCCTATTGCAGAGATGGCAAGTATAATAAACGCTCAGACTCTCTCCAGTTGCTCCATGTTCCTCCATTACGGAAAACCCAACAGCATGTGCACAGACCACACGCATTTCTAGTGTCCACTGTAGTTCCATAGCTCTGCAGAATCTGATGCACTGGGAGGGGCTTTTTAGACCTCTCCTACTTCACATGGGAAACAAAAATATGTCTGTGCTAAAAACTGCCCAGCAGAGTCATCCATTAACCAAAAAGGCTTTTTCTTCTCTGTTTTGCTTGCTAATAAAAACGACCCTACTGAAAACAATTGTCTACCTTTGGGAATGGGGGTGGGGTGAATAAAGCCAGAGGTCCAGTGTTTAAAGCTGCCTCATGTCCACGTGAGAGGGTCCTAGAGTCTTCCTCCGTAAAGATGTTTTCACTGACAGTGTCTCTCTTTAACCATGTGGCATAACTGAAGGAGAAGGGTGGAGACTTTGCCTGCTTCTTTGGTTAATACATATTTACAAATACGTAGTCACGATATTCATCCTGGGCAGCTGGTATGCACACACACTGCATCTATTCTCTTCTTTGTAAGAAGTGTAGAGACCTAAGATGATTTAATTTCTGTTTCCTACCTAGTGTAAAAGAGAGCCTAGAAACCACATTTTCCCTTTACTCTATTGGTTGACCAACACTACTGTTAAAATTCTGATGGAAAGTTAGGTAAAGCTCCTTTCCCCTTGATCAACAAGCACCCCCGTCCCAGAGAACGGCAGCGGTGTACAGATGAGCCAAACATCATGTGTGATTCCTAAGAGAACGGTACAAGGACAGCAAAGACACCTAATGAGTTTTTATTAAATGGTCTAGGCAGAGTAAACGTGTCATAAGCAAGTGACTTTAGGAAAGCTGAGGTAACGTACAGTGACTGTAGCTGAAGGTCAACGCTTGAACTTAGGACATGTGAACCTGGCATACACTTATATAACTGTAAAATTAAACTGCTTCCTCACACAGAGCAGGCTTCCAATTCGCAGATGATAGGAGAGTGTTACTGCTCTTCTGAGACCAAAATAACTGGTTTATAGACCTATGTAAAGTCTAAAACTGCGAAACAAAATCAACTCCATCTTCTGTCTTTCTAGTGAGTGTGAGGGTCCTGAGTGGAAGGTGAGGCTGGAGACAGGGACGAAAGCAGAGGGACGCACATATCCAGGCACTGGCCGGGCTGAGCAACTCCACCTTCCCCTCCTCACTGCTCATCATTCTTCGTCTGTCACTGGATCAGGCAGAAATGGCATAACTACACATAGAGTAGTTTTTCTTAACTTTTTCTCTCTTGAAGGCATGTGCTTTGGAAATAAGATCCCACTCCTCCAGGGAAGTTGGGATCTCAGCTGTTTTGCCACAAAACAAAGTGATGTCTGCATTAATGAGCTGCCTGTCTTCTAAACAGCTCAGAGAACTTTCCTTGAGTGAATGTCTTTTTCCCTTACAACGCCCCCAAGAGATGACAGGTGGCAAACACTATTAATCCCATTTTGCAGATGAAGAAATACTGTTAATCCTCTATTTCTGTTTGAAGAATGTGACATGCCCTGGAGTATGTGTCAGTTTATACATCTGTTTGATTCCACGAAACATCTGAGAAATACTGTCTATAAGCACCAAATTACTCTTTTTCCCCCTTCAGCTTTTAATTTGTCAGTTACATCTTTGAGTTTCTGAGGATTGTTAAATTTAGGTGCTAAATGACAACCTAAAAAGAAAGAGATAACTATTATGAAGTAGGGTACCATTCCCATTTCTTGAAATATTCAGCAATAAAACTAGGAAATCATATTAGAAGAATAAATCTGAAGGGAAATTAAAATATTTTCTTGACCTGCAGTGATGGGGCTTGTGAAGATGCTGGCTCTTGCTGAGAGAGCAGGAGCTTAAAAAAGGACACGCACTCTACAGAAAGGAGACTGCTCATCTATACTTGCGTCAGAAAGGAGCAAAGGTGCCTCAGACTGGGTCTAAGAAGGTGGGACAATCAGAATAACAAAGAAACATAGTCATGTCTAAGTTGTCAGAAACCAAATCTTTCTAAAACCAGGACCAGAAATGTGGCATGAGACATAGTTTATATAGAACAGTGACTATGAAATGACAATATCCTGTGCTTGGCACCGCATCACATATCTTGCATTATCTTACCAAAGTGCATATTGTACTGTACTCATAAGTGGATGAATCCATAGCTGAATATGCTGCTCCAAGGTGGGACATTGTAGGGAGCTGGGCCACAAGGAGTGTGAGCTGGAAGGTGTGTTCTTGTCCTTGGCTGCTTTCTTCTCTCTTTATTTCCTGGCTATCCTGGCATGAGCAGTTTTCCATCTCTAGGCTTTCTGCCTTGCAGTCTCTGCCTTGGAGACCTCTGAGCACACATAGATAGAATCTCTGAAACCATGCATCAAATAAACTGAAATCTCTCATTTTAAATTGGCGCAGTTACTAATACATCAGCTCTGCATCCCTTTGCCTCGCCAGTTAGTATCCCATGGTATAGATACATACAGTTTTCTTACCAGTTGGTTCACAGTGGATTGTTTTCTCTTTTTGTCATTTGGACAAGGCTGCTGTGAGCAGTCATACCCCCAGGGTTGTTTTTTTTTTTTTTTTTTTTTTTTTTCTGTACTGAAATCAAAACCAGGGCATTTTCACTAAGCTACATCTCAGCCCTTTTGAAATTTTCAATTCTGAGGCAGGATCTTGCTGAGTTGCTTAGTTGCTCGGGCCACACTAGAACGTATGAGCCTTACGTCTCAGTCTCCAGTGCTAAGATTATGGGCACTCACTGTTCTACTTGGTGTCGGACAAGCTTTTGATGTGGTTGGGCATTTTAATTTCTCTTGGGTGGGTATCTGGGAGTAGAACTGCTCAGGCCTATGTTGTATCTGTTTACCTTTCTGAAGAACTGACGAAATGTTTTCCAAAGCCTTTGTACTACTTCATCTTCATGTAAACAGTGAGGGAAAGCTCTGTTTCTAATTCTTCCACAATACTTGTTATTGTCTATCTTTGATTATAAGACTCCTATTGGTGTGAAATGGTATCATCTCACTGTGGCTTTGATTTCTACTTCCCAATGGCACAAAATTTTATTTATATATCTTCTGTAAAGAAATGTTTACTCATACCCTTTATCATTTTAAAATTGAATTATTAATCTCTTCACTATTTTATTATAAGTGTCCTTTGAATATTCTGGACAATATCTTTTTCCAATATGTGATTTATTGATAGTATCTACCTTGGGAGGGTTAGCTTCTCACCTCTTTCATAGCATTTGAAGCATACAGTTAAGTTTTATTAAATCTAATTTGTCCATGTTTCATTTAACTGTTTGCATTTATAGTGTGATAGATAAGAAAATTCTCACCAGCTTAAATCATAGATGTCCTATATTTCTTACAGGACTTTTTTATGGTATATGTGCTGCCAAAGAGAGCACTCTTGTAAGACTTATATTTTAATTCTTACTTTTGTTTCTCTTTTTCCTCTTCCTCCTTGTCATCTTCTCCTCATTTTCCCTTTCTCTTCCCCCTTTCCTCCTGCCTCCCTGCCTCTTTCTTCCCCTCTCCCTCCCCCTTCTCCTCCCCCCTTTCCCCCCCTCCCCTCCCCCTCCTCTTCCTCTTCCTCATCTCTCTCCTCTCCTTCTCCTTCTTTTGCTTTTCCCAGTACCAGGGATTGAACCCAGGGCTTTCACACCAAGCTACATCACCAGCCCTTTCTAAAAGAATTATTTTAAAACAAGACAAGGCCTATCTAAGTCACTAAATTGCCCCCGCTGGGATTAAACCTGGGATCCTTCTTCCTCAGCCTCCTGTAATGCTGGAATTATAAGTGTTCGCTATGAGTCACCACATCCAGCTCTCTGTGGCTCATTTTGAGTTAATTTTTGTATGTCATAAGAATTAACAGTACAATTTTAATGTTTTACATGTAAAAATTAACTTTTCCAGTTTCATTTATTGAAAAGGTTCTTTCCTCCATGGAGATGTCTGATACCCTTGTTAAAAATGAATTGATCGGAAGTGTAAAAGATTATTTTAGAACTCTTAATCACATTCTATTTGTCTGTATGTCAATACAGGTTGTGTTGATTGCTGTAGCTTTGTTCATTTTTGAAACTGGGAAGTGCGAGTAAGCCAACCATGTTCTATTTGTTTTCAAAATTGTCTTGAATATACTGGGTCCTTTGCATTTTTATATGACTTTCAGAATTAGCGGACCAAATTTTGAAATTTACATAGATATTTTGTCGAGCCTGTAGAATGATGCAAGGAGTGTTGTCTTCTTAACAATGCTAAGACTCCTGCTGCATGGACAGAGACTGTTTTAACATCCATTTACATTTTTATTCACTCAATACTGTAATGGTTGGCAGTTTTCAGTGAAAAGTCTCATACTTGGTTCATTAAATTTACTCCTATGTAATGCATTTATTTTAATGCTGCTATAAATGTAATTGTTTTTATAACTTTATTTTTGTATTGTTCATTGTTAGCACGTGTAAAAAATAGTTGTTATGCACTGAACTTACAGCCTACAATCATAACTCATTCATGACTACTAATAATTTTAGCATATTTATTAGTATATTCTATATGCCAGATTGCATCATGTGGATAGTGTTATATTTTCCATTCCTTCCTGGATGATTACATTTCTTTTTCTCCCTTAATTATCGTCTTTGGAGAACAGTATAGTACACCACTGAATAGAAACAATAGTGCATGTCCTTGGCATATTTCTGTTCGCGAGACAAAGCTGTCTTTTACAACTGAGCTTAGTGGTAACTATGAGGTTTTTGTAGATGTTCTTTGTCAGAGTAAGTTCTCTTCTGTTATTACTTTGTTGGGTTTTTACATTTTCTTCTTAATGGTGAGAAGTTGTTGCATGTAATTAAATAGCTTTTTCTGTATCTATGAGATCATTGCTTTTTTCAAATGTTAAACTGAAGTGAGATGGTTGGTGTAAATCTCATCTGCTTATGGTGTATAATCTTTATTCAAGTGGGTTGCTATTTTCAGTTTGCTGCTTTACTATATAATTAAAAACTTTCTTCTATATCCATAAGAGATACTGATCAGTAGTATCCTTTTACTGTGCTATCTTTGCTGATATGGTATCAGTGAAATATCTTGTAAAATGTGTTTTAGAGTATTTCCTCCTTTTTATTTTTTGGAAGAGTTTGTAAGATTTTTTTGTTTGTTTTGCTTTCAGTCTTTTATAGAATTCACTGGTGAAATGAGCTGACTCACATTTTCTTGATGATATTTTTATATTACTAATTTACCCTCTTTTACATATGTATTTGGAATTTTTGTCTCTTTTTGAGTCAGTTTTGGTAGTTTGTATCTTTCTAGAAATCTGTCCTTTTTATGGGAATTACTTAATTGGCAAATTGCTGCCCCTTGGTAATTATCCCACTTCTCTCAGTGCCAGTTTTAGTGATTCGTGATTCTTTGCTCCTGGGCTGTTTAATTGAAGGTTGGTCTTTGCTTCGCTGTTAATGATAAACTCTTTTCTTCCTTTTATCTATTATTTCTATTTCCACCCTTCTTCGCTAAGTTTTATGAAAACTTTGGATTTACTGTGTTTTTCTTTTTTCTTGTTTCCTATGAAGCAATACTATTGGTTTATCATACATGACTTTTATCAGATTGAGGTAAAGACCATCTATTCCAATTTTCCGTAGGGTTTTAAACATGAATGGGTGCTGGACTTTGTGAAATACTTTTCCTCCATCTATTGGGATGACAAAAAGAAGAATAAACTTGAGATATTTATGGCTAAATGGATGGACTTTGAGGTCATACTCTTAAGTGAAATAAACCAGATACATCTGTGTAAATATTGCATTGTCTCTCTGGTGTGAGAAACTGAAATTGTAAATAACAAAAATGTATATTGTGAAAATAAGAAGTAATTGTTCAAAGGGAAATGGGAATTGTGTGTGATAACAATATGTAAAGCAGCAACAAGCGGTGTTTTTTCTTCTGTTGTTGTTGTTGTGGATGTTGTTGCTGTTGTTGATGTATGCCTGTTTTCTTTCTTGTCCTTGGATTTTTGGTTCTTGTGTTTTTTTTTTTTGTTTTGTTTTTGTTTTTTTTTTCTTTTTTTTCTGTTGCTGAGAGGATAAACTGT
>PVLD010011036.1:0-67342 GCA_004027595.1 Dinomys branickii | reverse complement strand
TTTTCCTCTAACTTCCTAAACTGACTGACTGGTTCTCTCTTAATATTTATTTATCTTTCCACCATATAAACAGATTAGTACTATGAATTTCCCTTTTAAATATCGAAATGGTATATGGTATCTGTATTAGTCTTTCATGTCAATTTCTCTAATTTTTGTTACATCATTTCATTTTTTCATCTAGACAGTAAACCAAACACGTTCCTGGGAGCCCAATCCCTGTGGGTCATTTGGGTCTGCTTTAAGTGGGTTTCTCCAGTAATTTTGGGTTGTCTGAGACCCATAGTGGTGGATTCCCTTGTATCTCCATAAGCCTGATCATTGACTTTAAATGTTTGGCCCATCCAGCCGCCATGTTTTGGGGCTGAAGACCCAGGTGAGGAGTCACTGGTAACCAAGAACACCCAAGAAGTATCTTTATATCATCTTCCCTTTATGAAGTTTTGAAAGAATATTTTTCTTACTTCCCTGTGAAGTCAGGTTTTTCTATGTTGCCCTTACTTGGAGGTTTCTATGTTGTAACCCTTTAGCATTTAGGGTTTCAGCTGTATGACAGTCGTCTTTAATTAATACCCACCGTTGAGTAAGTCTTGTGTTTTAACTCCTATCACTGGTGTGAACACTGAAACTCAAAATCAGTGGGTTCAGCCAAGCTCAGGTGAGCGCTCGGACACTGCGTGTGCTCAACTTGACCCTCTGGGCTTCTCCCTTCACCTAGTATCTGAACTCTTATTTTTTTGCCATTTCATCAGCTCCTTTAGAAAGGTGCTTTGCATTTTTTAAACAGCATGTATCAGGGTTGGGTTTCATTTGTTTGTTTTGTTTTTGTTTTTTAGTAGGAGTGTCATTCAAGCCCCTAGCTGGCCTCACTGCTCCATAGAGAAGCAACTTTCCACCAACCAGGAGGTAAAATCTGTCCTTCCACATTTTAAAACCAATCATGTGGGCTGGGGCCAGAACTCAGTGGTAGAGCATTTACCTATCATGTGTAAAGCGCTGGATTTTATCCTTAATAATATAAAAAAAATAAGTAAATAAATAAAACCAGTCATTGCTTTTCTTCCTTGATTCTTGCTGTTTAAATTTTTAAATCTAAATATGTGAAGGCAGGTCATGGAGACCACCTCTTCCCAATTTGTATCACAGGGAGTCCCATGGTGGCTTCATTATTCAGTATCTAAACACTTTGGTATTACCGAAATTCAAATAAGCTTTGAGCCTTTGGAATAAAGGCTTATGAGAGGTTTCTATTACCACTTTATTCTTTAATTTTTAATTTAGGCTTCTTTAGAATTAATATCAAGCTAATAGATGTCTGACATTAATGTTAATCTTCCAGGCCAAGGGTTTCTGAAATGAGATGTGCAAACCTCTCTGAGGACAGAAGATGATCCTAGAGCATAGGAAGAGACGATTAGAAATTCCACTGACAAGTGTTTTATCTTAGAAATCAAAAGGAATAATATCTACAAGTATTTAATGGAGGAATTAACACTCGTGCCCTTAGCTGGTCTGAGGGAAGAGCAGAGGCCCACAGTGCGGTAGGTCAGCAGTGGCCTTCTCTTTTCCTCCTCAGCCACCCAATTTCCTGAGATGCAGATGCCAAGTTCAATGCATTTCCAGGAATGTTCTAGAAGCTTGTGCTGTCAAAATGCACACGTGACTTTTAAATTGTTTTCTGCACAGATGCTATGAACAATAGAGAATATTAATTGTGCAAGCACATAAAGAACAAGAAAATGGCAGAGATGAGCTTTTATCGAATATAAGCTGTTTGTTGACCACATTACAAAGGAAAAAATTAATGATCTTATCATATCTGACAGGACATTGTTCACTTCCTCCAAAAATAATTATCAAGAAGCCTCTTTGAGACTTGAAGAAGAAGAGGAGGGGGAGCAGGCTGAGGAGAGAAAGGGAGGCTGCAGGGGTGAGGGGTTATGATCAAAGTATATGCACACATGAAAAAATCGCACAATGAAAGCCATTTTTTAAAAAATTAAGAGACATGTTATTGCATATGGACTTACATTCACTTGTATGAATGGATAAACTTGCACCATGTATTTATTTTGCCCTGAGATATTAGGTAACGATAGTGGTAGATGTACATTATATGTTGTATACGTACAATAGATATAAAGGTACTAAGGATGCAGTTAGCAATTGCTGATCATTTAGAAAGATTTGAAGCCTACCATTTGGGCACCTTCTCTAAAGACACCTTCACACAGACACATCTAATCACTTTCTCTCTGATTAATGTAGCTCATGTTGGTTCCGTGGTTTGGGTGACTTACTCTTTGCCCTTTACAGTAGAAGGATTCATTTGGATCAAGAGTTATTCCACGTCCACATGCAACAATCAACACTTTTCTCCCACTTTTAATTGTTGGATGAGATGTATTTTATTTTCAAAACTTTTTGTTCCCTCTCTCCGCTCTCACTGCTCTTGCACACAGCTGGATATAGAGATAAATAATTTTGGCAAAACGTTTCAAGGCTAATTACAAACGTTGCCGGTCACAGACTACATGTCATATGTCACAGGACCCTTAATGCCATCGGAGTTGAAGTCTGTATGTCTGAAGCGTGGCTTGGCCTCGTCTGTGAATGTTTGTAGGTTGGAAATTCTTAGATAAAGCATATCCATATCCAAAGACTTCTGAGAAGCTATGAAAAGACTGCATTTATAGCGATAAGGCACCCATTGTAGTCAAATCTAGTTATTCGGGATTGCTTTTTAGTTCTGAAGTTTCGATACTCCCCATACTTTGAAGTCTCTTAGGGGATGCGAGCCAAAATTAGGGAGAAAAGTAGATTGTCCCACAGCCTCCCTTCCCCTTCTCCAGTAATAATCAGTATAACACAAATTACCCGCTGGGTCCCAAGGGAGCAAGGAGTTTTATTTGGGGCCGAACAAATTCATCGCATTATCTCCCAGGTCACACCGCTATTGTCACCTACCCCCTTTCCATCATCTCAGTATGTTGTTTTGCTTTTATGGCTTAAAACCTCTTTGTTTGCTGATTGATTACTTGATGCAACACTACGTAATGCGTTACATGCAAGAAGAACTATGTATGGAAGGGAGATGTAAAGGATAGAGTTAAAATGAACTGCAAATGGGAAGGCCACTACCCAGTCACTCTGACCGCCCCTGGCCATGCAGTTCCAGGGCCCACCGTTAGTAGTTCCCTGTAGTTTGAGCTCAGGAGACAGGATTTTCTGCTTTCTTTGCTTTTTTCATGGACTAGGTGGGTAAATAACACAACAGACATAAATGAATGAATGAAGAGGCTCTTGCAAAGAACACTGAGGAATGGGGAATGATGGCAGAATGCACGCTGTCAAACCAAAGAATAATTCGAAATTTCCCTCAAAGAAACAGACCTTAAGGGATCTCCATGATAATCCACCTTCTGCCTCCCACTTGCCCCCGCCCTTACTCACCGGATTCTTTCCAAGTGTTTTCCCTACCGTATGGGAATTTTCCAAATTGTCCAACATCATGTAACCAAAAGCTATTCTTTATTGGCCTATAGTCGTTACTAATGTGCTTTTCTTTCTTTCTTGCTTGCTTGCTTGCTTGCTTGCTTGCTTGCTTTTGACTCCTATGGTTAATGGGTGGTGATCCAAGAAACACACAATAGCCCATAATACATCACTGTTATTAATTAGTAGTTGCTGTATGCTCAGTGGGTTCATAAAACTACTCCAGGCACAATGATTATTAAAATTCTGGTGACGAGGGAAGGCGATGGCAACAAGGGTTGCCTGAGAAGACACCAACATAAAAGAGGCACTCGGAGGACATAAGGAAGGACTCGTTGTCCTGTCAGTGTCTCTCTTGTAACTATTGTATCTGGGGCTCGCTGGTGCATGTGCTTCCCATTGTCGCCACACTCGGGCACATTTACAACGGAATGATGAACACCAGTATGCGTCTCCTTGTCGGTGTTCCCTCCTCCACCTTCTCCTGTGCTTTTATTTTTTTTTTTTCACTTTTCTTTGGCTTCTTCTTTTTTTTTATTTTTTGAATGGCTGTTTCTCATACTCTACCAAACATACATAAAACATCCTACTTGGCTTTCTCCTCAGAAAGACACCTTCATAATAGACACAAGGCCGAGATCAGGAGGACATGAATGGGTCTCCATTAAAATGAAATTAAAGGATCATTCTAACAATGTGTTCATCGCTCCACTATTCAAATATTTCAAAGTATTTTAAGCCTCTTGCATTGGGGTGACCTGTGAGATCCCGGTATGTGATAATTGCCAGTGCTCCCTGCAAGCTCGTATCACCGTGTTTTCCGTGGGCATTGTAGGCCATAAGGTTTCTTTAGGCCCAAATTGCAGAACAATTACTGATGAGAGAAAGGTCATAATAATAGGTTACAGAAGTCTGGCCGGCTTTGGGACCACTTAGAAGGAACCATTTTGGCCTATTGTTATAAAGATAAGAAGGAAGTGCTTTAAGGTAGTTAGAGACAAGCAAACAAAAGCCAGGCTAGCAGAGCTATATAACTTCTACTTTCACTTCCTGCCTACTCCATTACTTCTAGCGTTATGAGAGAAATAACATGATTGGAATGACCTAAAGGTGAGGGGGTGAGCAAGTTCTTACCTAGAGGAAAGTAGATCGAATACTGTTGGCTAAACCTTTCTGAAGGTGACAAGTAGCAACATTTCACAAAATACCAAGTTGGCTCCGGGGGTGTGAAAGGACCCCCATCTCACGCTTAGTCACTGGGCTTTTCCTTCATTCCCAAGTGCGCATCCTTTAGCAAGGAAGAAAGAGTGGGGGTGGGCAGAGTAGGGGAGAGGGGAGGGTGGGCAGGAGTTGGAGAGAAAGAGACAGAGGGAATTGTCCGCTTGAAAACAGAACGTCTATTATGATGCTTCTACGGCTGCAGTCATTCCAGATGCTGTATCAAGAAATCGATAAGATTCTGAATTGTTTTCAATCAATAAATATTTCTTGAGCATTTATTCTGTGTCAAAAATGACTTAAAGCGCAAATACATTTCCTTTTAGCACATCTCAGCTCTGTGGCTCTTTAAAAGAGTTGTAGAGAAGATATCTGATCTCAGGAAACTTAAAAAAGATCTGACAGTGGTTCAGTCCTGAAAAATAAGCAGATTCATGCTATTAAGCACAAAATGCATTTCTTAAAAGAAGCATATATAAACATACAGAAACACCAATAAAATACATTGTGATATGACCAAGAGCAAAAGTAAACTTTTCACTATTTGCTGGATATTTGTGATACTGATTAAATCACCCATACCCTAAATTATATACTTTTCTTGTATGAGATAAGAGGAATATTATCAAGCTTTGAAAGTGAAGTTGATATCTAATCTGTCCAGGAATTTCAAATTCAAGGAGCTAATTTCCTGGCCAGAGGTATGAAGAAAATCGGCATTCAGAACAAAGGGATCCAGCGGTCAAGCTGGTCAGCGCGGGCACAGGGTCAGCACAGAAGGAGCTGGAGCCGAACGATGGCCCCTCGGAAGGATAAGTGGTTCAGGAAGCCTGACTAGGGACGGCAATGCCATTGAAACAGGGATGCCCTCAGGTTTGCTGCCGATACTGAATTTCACTTACGTATTCCTACCAATAATTTTTTAAGATACCTAAGTTGGAGCACTAGCGTTTTGTTAGCCTTAGAATTTGCTGCCAAAGGTAGTGATAACGACAAACAGGTCAAATCTATTCAAAACTTTTCCTCTGTTCTCAGGAGACACCTGGTTCCTCTTCAATAACCAAATGACTCTCAGAAGTTTAAGATATGCAGTTTAACTTTGACGAATTTACTGAAGGCAGAAATTTCTTTGGTAATACTGGGGATTGAATCCAGGGGCACTCTGTCACCGAGTTGTACCCTCAATGCATTTTCTTTTTATTTTGGGGCAGAGTCTCTTACTAAATGGCCCAGGTGGCCTTGAACTTGAGATTTTCTTGCCTCAGCCTCTCAAGTAGGGTTTATAGCAAACACAGAAAACAGAAGAACTTCAGGGAAACAGTCAGTGTGTTCAAACCACAGTGTGATCAAAGTCATTTTTTCGACAAAGGAAGGCTGGGTGATTGATGGGCGTGGGCACAGAAGGAATCTATAAAAAGAAGTATCAAAAAGAGATATCAACCAATCAACCAGGCATAATGTATGGACATTATTTAATTCTTGATAAAATATGAAACTACTTCTTAAAATCATGACATGTTGGGGACATTTGGGAATTTGAATGCTGAAAGGTTATTCAGTCATATTAAAAATCATTGTCACCATTTACAGCAATACTGAGTTGTCATTGGCCTTTTAAAGTCTTTACCTTTTAGAGATATTTACAGATTAAATGATATGCAGTATATTTTGAAATAATCTGGGGGAAGGAGAAATCAGTGAAATTAAAATGATATTTATAAATTAATAATTATTAAAATTGGATGATGGATACATGGGAGTTTGCTATGTTACTCTGCCTCCTTTTGTGTGTGTGTACATATATATATATATAAAAATTTTATGTGTACATATACATTTTACACATATACACAAAATTTACATATATATACAAATTTTCCACAATCAAAAAATTTATTTTTAGAAAAGTCATCTGTGAGCTGAAATCAGAAAAATATGCACAGAAGCCTCAGTTTGAGATGTGCTCATAAATTTTTAACTATAAAAATAGAGATAGTATTTGATTCGGCTATACCTCTTCTGGATATCTTCCTGAAAGTATTAAACATGTACAAAGTACAGCTCATAACAGCAAGATCTTGGGAGCAGCTTTGTGTCCATGAAGAGATGAATACATAAGGAAAATACGGTATTTACATACAATGGAGTAGTACTTAGCCATAAAGAAAGATATACTTAAGTCATTTGTGGGAAATCACTGAGAACATATGGCTGAGTGAAATAAAGTAGAAAGCTTGAATGCGGCCTGGTTTCTCTGATATGAGAAACCCAAAGTAAGTAAGTTAAAGAGCAAGTCAAAGACAGGTGGTAGAAAACAGGGAGATAGACTCTGTGGAGACGGGAAGGGGATCTGGGAATGGGAGGGGCAGGAGCAAGGAGAGGAAAAGGGGAAGTAGGGAGAATCAAGATGCAACATGTACAAGTAGCAGTTTCCCACAATGAATATATTTATCATTACCACAAACATATACCAATAACAAAGGGAAAAAGAAGTATTAAATTATCACTAATTTTTTTTTGAAAAACATTTTTAACTGGTTCTCAGGTGAGAAGACTTGTGTGTAGCACTTGCTGGTTCTGTGGGGTAAATGCTCCACCAGGGCCATTTCGGCATCCAACTCTCTCTTACATGAGTGACCCCAGACTGACGCTTTCTTGCTAAACTTTCTGTGTCTCTGAGACACTTGAAGGTGGAGAACCAGTTGTAAGAGAGAAGCATTATGTGTCTAGGCAGATGGCCTGACTGACTTTCTAGAAATTACTCCCTATCATACCCTTCTCCTGCCCACATCAATTCTTTAAAATAGGTGAACTTTACCCTTTTAAGCAATCAATCTGGTTGATTAATCTTTTGACAGGTATATTACTAAAATCTACCATGCACTTTTCTACATTTTTAAAATGGTGGATATTGAATACAAATTTACTTAACAGATAATGATAACAATATTGTTTTGATATTACAGGTTTATTTTTATAAATTGATTACTGAAGCTGCTCTGGGGGATAGCTCAGGTCTGTAAAGGAATTTGTTGCTACAGAATGATCCAAAACTGATAGAATATTTGCCTACTCAATGTTTGACTTTTGCAGTGTTTCTTTTTCAGCCCTTGATGTCTGGTTGCCAGGTATGACTTTGCACTTGTAATCCATGTGAACTTGAGAAATAAATAATAATTGTCTATAAGTTTTGTCACATTTATTTATACAATTGTTGCCTTCCATGGATGTACATTAGTCATAAGCTTCACCTGGACACTCATACCACAGGAAGTGAATGTGACTACTTCCGGGTAGTAACATTGCCCGCTACTAGAACACCGCGTTTCCACAAACACTGATACCTTGGATAGCTGGCCTTACCCAATTACTTGAATATTTTTATTATGTTTTGCACTTACAATTTCACACCAATACCTGAGAATAGAAAAGCTCATGCTAGTGACAAGATGTATAGATCTTATGAGTGCAAAAAGACAGAAATCATTGAGCATGTCTGTGAGGGATTCTTTGGCCTCAGCTGGATCTGAGACTCAAATGTGAAGGAAATGAACAAAATTAAAACTATAGTACTTGGGAGGTACTAGAAATTACAACACTAATATTTGGGGCCAAATTAAATTTTTATCTCTCTGAGAGTGAAAGTCCTAACAACACATAAGTATAGCCTGTTATTAAAATGTTTCACATTTAACGTATTTACTTTCTATTTAATTAATTTCCAGTACTGGGGATGAGGCCAGAGCCTTCACACTGAGCTACATCCCCAGCCCTTTGTAAATTTTGAGACTATCTTGCTAAGTTGCTAAATTGCCCAGGCTGGGTGCTGCCAGGACTCCACACCATGCCTCGGTGTCTCTGGCCCCTGGCCACATCTCTGTGAATACGCCCTTCACACGCTCACCTGTTCACACGCTTACCCTGTTCAATAAGAATCTGTTTCCCTTGGGAACTTCAGTGATAAACTAGACAGCAGAACTTGTGGAGTGACAGGTCAAGCAGAATCTCAAGCTCCCTAACATCTTTACTAACCATCATTTTGTACAGAATATGAAGGGAAAGGTGACCGTGCTACTGACGAAATGTACAAGTTCCCAGTGCTTTTCTTCATCAGCATTAGAATTCTGTTTATGATTACTATAGTCCTTTGCACCCTTGGGAACAAGATGGATGACCCGATAAGGCTGTGTTTCTCGTGTGCACGTTTTATTTCCCTCCTCATTGCATGGACCCAGAACAGCCCTGTGGGAGGAATAGCAGAAAGTACAACTAATTCCAGGGTGTTCATCTCATCTGTGACCGTAGGCACACTAGATGCTATAACTCCTTATCTCTGCATATCTTTTAAGTGGGAATAATTTTATCTACACCTTGGCCAAATTAAGTAGTAGTTCAGATCTGCCCTTTTTTCTTCTCCAAAAGCACAAGATAATTATCATGATGTGCTTTAATAATTAAGTTCTGATAATAATATGTCTGGTAAAACTCTGTACTTTTAGCACTGCCTCCTTTGTGCTTGGCCCTGGACTTTGATCACGATGACCAGGCTCTGGGCTCTGAGAAAAGAGCTCCACTGGGAAACAGCATCAAATGAAAGGGTCCCTAATGTTACTTGTTTCTGCTTTATTATTAGACAGTTGAATCTAATTCTTCTTACTTACTTTGTCTTTCCTCAAGAAAAAACAATCATTAATTCCCTTTATTTTCTTTTTCTTTCTCTTCTTCTTCTTCCTTTTTCTTCTTCTTCTTCTTTTTTCTTCTTCTTTCTCCTTCTCCTCCTCCTTCTCCTTCTTCTTCTCTGAGAGAGAGTCTCACTATGGACTTGAACTCATAACAACCCTCCTGCCTCAGCCTCCCCACTGGTGGGATTACAGGCGAGCACCATTACAGCTGGGTGTTTCAATTATTTTCAAGGGTGCCTGTTGTAATAAAGCAGAGTCCTCCTCAAGCAGCTGCCTTCCGGACGTTTTCCACCTGTCACCTTCATGTTCTGCTACCACTAAGTAGGAAAGGAATCTGTGAGTAGAAGGTGGAGGGGCTGGAGGGGAAGACTGTAGGGAGCTGGCTCTCTCCCAAAGCCACACCCATGCCCACCTGCTTGCTGCTACAATGCGGGAGCACACAGCCAAGCATGCAGCCGAATGCAAAAGAGCCAGGACTGAGTGAGTGTATGTACAACCTCATCCTACCAGCAGCTTTAGGGTCTGCCACAAGTTACATAGCTCCTCTGAGTCTGAGTTCCCTCAAAAGAGAACTGAAGAGAAGACAATGCTGCCCCGCACACTTCAGAAAACTGTGATGAGCCTGGCAGAATGGTGCGCATCCGTAATCCTATAGCACTCTGGGAGGCTGAGGCAGGAGGATCACAAGTGTGAGCACAGTTTGGGCAATTTAGCAAGACCTTGTCTCAATGAGCAAATAAATACAAAGCTGAAGCTGTAGCTCAGGCCATAAAAAAAAAAAACCAAAATTTTCTAAGACTCAAATTAACATGCATTCTACGTGCTTGACGGTGCTGAACACAGTGCACTGGCGTCAGTTTCTGTGGTGTTATTTAGGAATTCCAAACCAGAGCATTGATCAAACCCATCTATCACCTGTAGCCCTGGGCTCCCTCATTATCTCGGTGCTGGGGATTGAACCCAAGACCTCACGTATGATAGGCATGGTGCTCTGCCACCGAGCCTCACCCCTGGTCCTCAGTCTCTCTCCCCCTCCCGCCTCCCTCCCTCTCTCCTACACAGCACGTGTACACACACACCGTTTCCTTAGTGCTGAGGGTGGCTTTTCCCGACTTGCCTCCAGCACTTTTCCTTCTCGCCATGCTTCCTTCCTTCTGGTTTCCTCCACCATTAACTCCACTGCAGCCCCAGACTCCATGGGCAGAACCACCCTGTGTGAGCTCCTCACAAAGCCCCTTGAGCTAAATCTCTGGTCTCTCCCTCAGTGGCAGGTCACTCTGGCTCCTTTCCCACAGGGTCACCTGGCTACCCTGGAGGTCTGATTCCCTGGAGGTCCCTCAGCCTCCTTGCTGAAATCTATTTTCTTCTTCTTAGAGGAATTAGCTGAACATGAACACATCTGCATCCAGTTAAAATTCCATTTTTCTAGGCTTCCAGTTTTCCCGAATACACCCAGACATGACTGTGAGGTTTTGAGTGTTTGCTGCAAACAAATCCCTGAGCGACCCCACCCGAGTGTGCGCCCACCTCAGCCCAGGGAAGAGCTCTTTGCTGGTTCTCAAGACAAAGCCCTGTGAAGTCCTTAGATCAGCCAGTGTAATGCTCTTCTCAGAAACCGGTCTGGTTTTGATTCACCAGCCTATGAATTGTGCAGTTGATCAGCTCTCTTATTCGTTTTAGTGGCAAGAAAATTAGACCAAGATTTTGCCCCAAGCTCTCTGTCATGGGCTGAACTGTGTTCCCCTCCAACTGTGTGCTGAAGCATCCCAGGATGGGACTGTATTTAGAGTTACGCCTTTAAACCAGTAATGAAGTTAAAATGAGATCATTAGCATAAACTCTGTCCGATCTGGCTGCAGGCCTCACATGAAGGGGAGGTCAGGATGTCTAAGGAGACACCCGAGAGGTGAGCACACAGAGAAAAGGCCATGTAGAGCCACCACAGAAGGCCAGGGAGGGAGTCCTCAGGGGAGGCCAACCCTATGACACTTTTCCTTGGGTTTCAGTCCCCAGAACTGTGAGAAAATTTATTGCCTATGGTAGCCCTCTGATCAGCGGCTTTCTGTCATGGCAGCCCTGGCCCACCAGTGGCAGCTTTGATAGTGAGAAGTGTGTGTGTGTGTGTGTGTATGTGTGTGTTCTGTAAAATCATGGAAGTGGCTTTGGAACTGCGTAGTGATTGAGCCTGGGCACATTTTGAGGTCATTACAGGAAGAGAACTCGACTGCCTTGAAAGAGATTCGTGGTAGAAGTATCAGCATTAAAGGTGATTCTGTTGAGGTTTCAGACAGAGATGGACACTGGAAAGACGGCAGTCCTTGTGAAAAGCCATGAAGACTGTGGCCCAGTTGGCTCATGGAGTTTTGTGAAAAATAGAACTTGTGAGTGAGAAACTTGGGTATTTAGCTGAGGGGAGCTCTGGGTGAAGTGTTGAAGGTCTGACCTCTGAGAGGGGGCTGGGTTTAGGGAGGCTGGGATGGAAGGTTCCTAAATTTCCTATGTTAAAATCCTACTGCTGCATGCAGTAGTGTGAGGAAATGTATCTCAGGAGCATAACTAGGTCGGGAAGCTATGAGCAGGGTCCGTGCTCTTATAAAAAGAGGCCCCAGACAGCTCATTCTTCACACTATTAGAAGATGCAATACAAGTCAGTATTCAGCAGAGTGAAGAATGCACTGACCTTGCACCTGCTGGTGCACCGACCTTGACCTTCTCAGCCTCTGCAACAGTGAGAAAGAAATTTCTGCCATGCAGCAGCCCCCGGGCTGGTGCTGCTTGGTTACAGCAGCCTGAATGGACCAAGACTCCTGGCCTTGCTCCAGTTTCATGTCATTGATGTGTCCACACCTTTGTGTATTCCACTCCTTTCCACTTACGTTCAATTTGATTCTCTGTGGTCTACACGGTTCTGCAACCCAATTCATATCCTTTGAAATATGAGGCCTATAATTAAACCATAAAAAAAACCTAGCTTTTGGACATGATCGCTCTTTTCTCTAGTGTCTGATCTTCTCTACAATGAATAGATGATGCCTATAACCCTAGTATAAATAAAATAATTTTCCAGGATACTTTTGCCGTGGTTTTCCAAAATGGAATGAAATATTCTACTGGGATCTTTCCATAAGCCTATTATCCTTTTTAAAAAATGTTTTTGATCCAGGGTCTTACTACATGTAGTTCAGCTGACCTTGAACTCACTATGTAGCCCAGGCTAGCCTCAAACTCATGGAGATCCTCCTGCCTCAGCCTCTCAAGTGCTGGGATTACAGGTGTGCACCACCACATCCAGCATAAGCCTATTATTCTATTGTTATCTTTATTGCTTTATTTTAAGTGATTAACACTGGTGCCAGATGACTGATTAAAATTTTAAAGAACCTTAGGAACTACCTTCTCATTGTTCTTGTTTTTCTGTTTTACTTATTTTTATTGTTATTATTTATAGAAAGATGAAAGTTAAGCTTTCTTTTACAAGAAGTGTCTGATGTCCTCAAGAGCCCAGCGGCCAATACCAGTGGATGCAAGTAGCTCGGGTCAGCCTCTGCAAATGCTGCACAGGCAACGGGCTGTTACACAGATTCAGTTCCAAAAACGCATCCCAAGCGACATAACAGTACTGCTCGGAGCCTTCACGGCTGTTTGTTAATAATGACCCAGCCATGAGCGTGTTCTGCAAAAATGATCATCAAATTGTATAGTGAGAAAAAATAACCTTGGCTCACGAAGATATTCAGATAATTTATTCTTGAGCAAAAAGTGCAGGCTTGCTACTGTTATAAACTTTAAAATAATTTTGTCTTTAACCACAGAGATGTGATTTACCAGTGGGGCAAATTGGGCAGGGGAGCCACACCCAAATATGTTTTTTGAAGGTGCTGGGCTTTTTTTTTCTCCCCTAATATTTTTCTAGAATTTTCAACCTCATTGTGTGTGGTAATTTCTACCTGACTGTATTACAGTAAACCGTGTTCTTTTCCTGCTTCCCGCTGTGGTAATGGGAAGTAAACAAGGCTGATATTTACAACTCCATTTTCCTACTTGCTGAAATATTCTGTGATTTTGTTCCCTGATTGGATTCACACAATTACTGGTTTGCTATTTTCCAAGCTATTGAGTTCAGGCTGCAACTAGATCAGAATTCGACAGCCAGGGTTGCTCGCTGGAGTGATACCTTCCTGCAGCATAATTCCCACATTCTCATTGCTGATTTCCAACAGCAAAGGGCGACCTAATTTTTAGACCTCAGGGCTCACTTACATATGTTTATTACATCTAATATGGAAGACTTATCTGAAAAGGAACTATGAGGGGACAAGACTATTTCTTCATGCATATATCACCCAAAGCACTCTTGAGGATGTTTTCGTGTCTTCTAAAAATGCAAAGCTATATAAATCCACACATATTTAATTCTAACAGTTTGGTATGATAATTTAGGGAAAGGAGTGATTTGACAGAGTGTAATTCCATGATATACAGAAAAATCTTATATCGGTACCTTAAAGGAAAGCATGTCAGAATGCATGCAAAGATAGCACATTAGTCCTTTTTCTGGTACCATAACACAATATCTTCAGCAAGTTAAGTTTATAAAGTGAAGAGGTTCATGTAGCTCACAGGCTTGGAAGCTGAAAGTCTGTCTTAGATACTTTTCTCATTGCTGAGACAAAATACACAATATCTAAAATTAAAAGAAGAAAGATTTATTTAGCTCACAGTTTGTAGAGGCTTCAGCTCATAACTGAGTGGCTCCAAAGCAGGGTGGCATGGCAGAGGGGCATCACAGAGGAGAAAGAGTGCAATCAAGCAATAGTGTGATCGGGCATCAGGCAGGCGGGAGCAGGAAAGTGATGACCACAGCTCTTTGTATTCCTTATCCATGCCATGTAGGAAAGGTGGCACTCACTACCTTAATCCTAGTGCCCTTGAGCCTAGCGCTGCACCATGAATCAATTCCCAGGTCACACACTCTAGACCCAGCCGCTTCTGAAAAAAGCTCCAACTATGACTGCATGAGGTTTGGGGGGAGGGGCAAGAACCAAGCAGAAGCTGTAGCAAAGTCCAAGCAGCATAGTGCTGGCTCTGTGATGTTCCTGTGGCTGAAGACAAGAAATGACATCTCCAAAGAGGAAACCAGAGAGCTGCTGGGGTCCCATGGCATCCTGAGGAGTAGGTTCCCACTGACTTAAGAAGCCCCTCTCTCTCTTAAATATCCCACATTCCAATATTGTCATACCAAAGTCCAAGCTTCCAAAATACAACAAACAGTATTCACAACCTAGCAGGCAGCGTTTGTCAAATGTGTAGTAATGCAGTACCACTTTGTGCCAATGTAGTAAAGAGATACTCTTCAAACTGAGTATCTCCTTTCATGTTGAGAGAGACACTTGTGAGAGACTTCCAGATGTGGAGCAACTGCACGCGTGCATGCGTGTGTGTGTGTGTGTGTGTGTGTGTGTGTGTGTGTGTGAAAGTTTGAGATCACTAAAAGCATCACTGTTGCTGAAATACATGCATCTCTTGCTTCCAGGCAGGGTCACATTAAAATATAGGGGTTAATACACTTAAATAGAGGCTAAATTGCAATTATCAGTGAGGCTGTGTTAGGACCTGCACGACTCACACAGGGCTGTCCAACCTTGTTGTGTGCTTCCCTATCCACTGGAAGACGTGGTACACTTTTATTGGTGTGGCAGGGCTGGCTCTGTTGGAAGACTCTGAGGAACTGTCCAGCATTCTTTGAAGTATTGAGTAGCATCAGTTCATCTCAAAGATCACTTGTGTCTAGTAGCAAAAGGTTCAGAAGTCAACGTCTGATATATGTAACTTTAAACTTGCAAAAGAAGTGATTGTATTCATTCCGGGGCTCACCTTGGGGTACATAAATGTTCTGATACCTTCATGAATCACTGTGACTGTTATAATGTCTTCAGTGGCTAACTGAAAAGAAAAAGAAAAGCAAAAATGCTACAGAAAGTATCTAATACTTTACCTTGTACTTTGGTGTGCTACTCTATAATCTCCTAAGCATATTTAAAATACTATCAAGGGTTACCAGTTCTATTTTAGAGCCTCTGCTCTCTCTCTCTGTTTCTCTCTTCCTTCCTTCCTTCCTTCCTTCCTTCCTTCCTTCCTTCCTTCCTTCCCTCTTTTCTTCTTTCTGGTACTAGGAATGATTGAACCAAGGGCATTTGCACTGAACTACACCCCAAGACCTTTTTTACTTTTTACTTGGGGACAGTCTTACAAAGTCACTGAATTGCCCCTGCTGGGCTTGATCTTGCAATCCTGCCTCAGCCTCCCAATGTGCTGGGATTACAGGTGTGCACTATCACACCCAGCCCTGATTTTCCTTTTCAAAGCTTCAATGATATGGGTTCTTCTGTCCAGATTGTTCTGAGACCACTACTCACTTCCATAGACCTTAAATTTAAGTTGTAAGTCATTCCTCTCCCCCAAAAAAGTTCTAACATTACTATCAAAAATGGTTTTCTCATTTACACACATTAAGTCCTCTTAAAAGTTAGCACTTCTCCAAATGGAAGACATTCAAAAGCATGGTTTCTGAGTTGGCAGTGTTCTCTTCACCTCTTACAGTCTTGAAGTATTGCTCACTCTGCATTTTCAAAGCTTTTGGTTCAGTTGCCAGAAATGCACCGAAAAAGTAAATCCTTTTTAAAATTCCCTTAGGCTCCATCTGAGTCACTTGAAGCAGAATCAAATTTCTCTGAGAGTGTATTTTTCCATTGTTGTTGGAAGAAATGAGTTAAGTAAGAAATTGAAGGAAATTTTAAAAATAACTAAAATTCATTTTATTAAACCATAAAGAATGGATTTCCAAATATTTTGCCAGAAGCACCAGTTTAACACATCTCAATTTCATGAGAAAGAATAGATATGGTATATCCTCAAAGCCTTACTAATTTGAAAGTGTTACTAGCATTTTCTGCCATCAAATACTTTATTCTGTGGTCATTGTAAAATGATAATTTATCTTATCATCTTTCAGTGAGAAAGACTTACAGTATGCTCGTGCTCTTTATATTGAAAAATGAAGCATCCATGTATGAGATATGTTGAGAAAAATATATGAGGGCTGGGGATATAGCTCAGTGGAATAAGCGCTTGCCTAGCAAGTGCAGGGTCCTGAGTTCGATCCCCAGTACTGCAAAAAAAAAAATATATATATATATATATATGAATAAACAGCTTCTTGTAGCAGAGACTATGCTTTATTTCCCATTGTGCCCCTACCCTTAACATCTAGCCTAGTGCCAGATATGTAGCTACACCTCAGTAGTTAGTTGCTGAATGAATAATAATCATATTTTAATTATAAGAGTTTGCTACATACCATAACTAAATTATTAGAGTTACCCTATTGAGCTACATATTTTTATCTTCTAAGATTCTATGAATATTCCATATTTTCTTGATTTGGGGATGAAATTCAAAGTTCCAAAATACTTGAGAAAATATTCAGTTTTAAAGAAAGGCTTCTCCTCAGGCAATTTTTCCTGCTCTTTGCATTAAAAGTCCTCACCCACATTACCAGACCTCGGGTAAACCTTGACTTGGTACTCGCTTCTGTCAATTTTCATGCTTCATCATGAGAACAAAGTGAGCAATGTTCCCTAAAAGGACTATCTGTTCATTCATAACCTTGAGAGCCCCTGGGTCCCAAATATAGTAACATTATCCTGGAATTTTACTTTTTGATGTACAATACATTTTATAATTAATCTGCATAGAATGAAAGAGAAGCATTAAGATCAAGTCATTTGTAGCATAGACTAAGTGAGAAGTTAAAAATAACCCAACCTTCTTTCCTGGGTTGACTCTAGGCAAAGTATGGTCCTCACAAGTGTCCAACAGAATAAACAGACACTAGGAATAGAGAGATAGAATTGTGGAACACCCAAATAATTGTTTCAATAAGGAAAGGCCTTTTGGGTGTACAAAAACCATGCTAGGCTTTAAGGCTGTTTTTTTTTTTCTTTTACTCTGATGTATTAGATTCTCTGAACAACAAAAACTAATATTTTATTAATATGAAACCACTAATGCCATAATGAATGTTATGAAGTATTAAAATCATTATCCACTGAGATAATTGCTAGATAATCACTAAGCTGAATGAATGCTTCAGCTGAGCTGCCAGTGTGCTCTGTGCCTCCATTTGGGTAGAGTGGTCTGGAGCACTTTCGGCCTATTTTGATGGCGTGTTTCCATGATGACATCTCCACATAAGCAGAAAGGGCCATCTTTATTTTCTATCTCAAGGAAATGATATGCAAAGAGTATAATCCACTCACTGGTGCTTCCTAGTATTGTAAGAAAATGGAAATTCAGTGTTTGGACAGTCGTTTGGCCCAAGAAAATGAGTGGGTTATTTTTTCCTTTAATTGTAGTCTTTCAGCTCTGTCAGTTGTTGAAGATACAGTATTGCCTCTTGAATTCAGAAATTAGATTACCCAATCACTAAGCCCATAGAAATTCTGAGAGCTATAGCCAGGTAAAGCATAATTGATGCCTTTTGTTACTAATACCACTGATGTCCCTCAACAGACCTTGAAATGCTCTTTAAGTCACTAGGAGAACAAGGGAAAAGCCAGATTAGCCCTGTCTTAGCTGGAACCTCCATCTCTCCAGGGTGAAAGAATCGCTGTTCCGCTCAGCCCTGTGGAGCCAGGAAATCAGCAACCCAGGCCCAAAGACCTTTGCAGTCAACCAAAAGTCAGGTAATTAATAGTTAAGGGACAACTATTGCCTTGAAGGGAGTGAGTTTTGCTTGTAAAACTGCTCCTTAATACTGCCCAAAAATGGGCATGCATGTGCGTATATGTATAAAATGCTGAGACCTTATATCTAATGTGCATATATATACTATGTATATTCAATGGTTAGGCTCAGTGTTGACCTTATGGGGGAAATTTGATTCTGTTCTTGTCCGATTTGTTTGCAACTAGAATCGTGGGAAGAATCAAGTTCATGAACCGAGGCACTGCTATATCATAAAATATATTTGTGTATGTAAACGTAAAACACATAATACTAAAAATGGCTTAGTAAAAGCTGGCTTAATGTCTTGTAATATCAAAGCATTAATGTCTATTAGTATCATGTTTTATATATTGAAATATTTAAAACATTTGATTATACGTAAAACTTTTTGAAGGGTACCATGAACATTTAAGGCTCCACTTCTGCTTCGAGATCCCTTATGTTAAAATAAAAATCTGCTTTTTCATTCAATAATCCAAATTAAAAACCGTGTGAAATTAGAGCAGAAGAATGAGAAATTTAAACAAATTATCTGGAAAAGCTTGGGCCAAAATTGCTTTTTTTTCCCAATTTCCCATTATTTCATCTAGAAAAGCCTACTTCAGTATGGTACATCACAGAGCCTTTTAGTGTATATATACACAAATTCATTGGGTATTTCCTAACCTCCCCTCAGAAAAACTGAGTCCAGTGATGTATCTTAACTGCAAAGTTTTGCTTTATTCTCACAGCAGATGAACCACATAAAACAATGCTGGTAATAAAATGAGGTCTGAATTATAAACATTTGAGTTTATTTTGCAGTAGAAAGTATCTCTGAAATTCCACAGAAATCAAAACTAAGGCGAAGGCTAAGCTCCCTGTTGAATACTTCCAAGTACTGGATTAGCTGGTAAAATGAGAATCACACTTTCAATAACTGCTGAACATGTGGGAACTCGTGAATATATCCTCAAGGCTTTGAGTGATATAGATTTTACCACTTCCTTTTATGGTGTAATTTCATATTTTTGACATAAGAAAAATAAACCCCCTAACAAAAACCATTTGCTTTTAAGCAAATCCAGTCTATTTTCACAGATTTGAGCAGATCTCTATCATCTGACTTATTACAGATGACAACAACAACCTCGGTTCATTTCCTCCTCCCTCCGTGACTCTGGCAGGAGGCTCGCAAGCGCTGAAGACATTTGAATGTTCCGTGCTACATCTTTCCTGGCCAACCTGGGTTTAACCATGTGCATATTTTGTGTAAATATGGCTGAAAATGCTCGACTCACGCCAGCCACTGCTTTGTCAAGTTTTTCGTTTTCATTTTCTTTTCCTTTCTTCCCTATCTCTCTGCCTTTTTCTCTCCTCAGCCCTCCCCTCCTTTTTTTTTCTTTTAAAGCACTGGATAGAGTTGTTCTCACTGCCAAGACTTTTGTCATGAGCCTGCGCTTTTCAGAGCACACATTAGCTCAAAGCACTGCGACTTAGTAGTGTTCACTGTGGTCCTTTCCGGCCCTGAGCCTTTATGTAGGAGATTTTGAATAAATGTGCATTTTATACTTTCTTTTTTAATTTGCAAAGTTAGCTTGGGTTCCTTTCAACCTATTGAATTCAAAATATCCTCGGTAGGGAGACGAATATTTGCAGATGGAGCCTTACCAACTATTGAGGAGAATGGGATGTTTCTGAATGTTTCATTCAGGAATGGGAAAAGGAGGAGCATTTGGCCCAGAGAGCCCCTGGTCAGGGCTGGACGCGGAGAGGCTGGACACGGAGGCCGAGCCCTGCAGCTTTTCTAGTAGCCTCGGCCATTCTGTGGCTCTGGCAGTTTCTCTGTTTTCTTCACATTGTTTACTTTGTTAGCGTTTCTACATTTTCTGGTTTTACTTAAAATGCCACTCAAGCCTGTCCTAACACTGATCCAGAAACCGAGGTAGTCATGCATGATGGCTCATGTCTGCTATCTGTCCAGCTATAAGGAGGCTGAGGCAGGCAGATCGCAAGTTCGACGGCAGCCTGTGCAACTTAGTGAGACCCTATCTTGCAAAATAAAAATGGTTGAGGATGTAGCTCAGTAGTTGAACACTTGTATAAAGCCCTGAGTTCAACCCCAGTACTGGAAAGAAGAAAGAGGGAGGGAAGGAAGGAAAGAAGGAAGGTAGGGAGAGGGGGGGGAGAGAAAGAAGGGGGAGAGAGAGAGAGGAAAGAAAGAAAGAAAGAAAGAAAGAAAGAAAGAAAGAAAGAAAGAAAGAAAGAAAGAAAGAAAGAAGGAAGGAAGGAAGGAAGGAAGGAAGGAAGGAAGGAAGGAAGGAAGGAGGGAAGGAAGGAAGGAAGTTGGGGGACTGATGCACTGATCTTAGAGGGCAAACAGGACTGGTTAAAGATCAGCCCCTCCAGTTTCCATCTTCAAGTTTAAGTAGCCCTTACATACTCACTCCACACACACACACAAATGTCTATGTAGATACGTGGTGCATCCCCGTCCCCCTCCCACCCGGCCCGGGGCATCAGTTCCCAGGGGCTGCATTATCATTATGTAAGTATGGTGACCAGGTGTCCGGTGTCATCATAGAGTTTTATTTAAAATATTTTATACACACTGGGCACGGTAGGACACACCTGTAATTCCAGCACTCAGCAGGCTGAGGCAGGGGGATCGCCGTGAGTTCAAGGCCAGCCTGAACTACATGGCAAGACCCTGGCTCAAAGGCAAGCAAGCAAACAAACAAATAAAATATTTTATCCTGAGCTTATCTTCTTTTTATCTTACAATCTAAGTTATATTTTAAACAATATTCCAAAATAAACAGCCAGGAGACACATGTGAACTACTTAAATTGAAGAATACCATATGTGACAGTGTCATCCTCTCCCTGAGAAAGAATAGTGGGCACAGTGTCCCGTCTCTGGGACCCACACCTCCCCCTGGGACAAGGAAGACCAGACAAACCCAAAGCGATCGTGTGGGAGCATCATCTAAGCGGCTGAGAATCGGAGTGTCCTGGATTCAAACCCTTCCTTTACCACTTAGCATTGTGTCCATGTGGCCTTCTTACTGACTGAGCCTTGGTTTGCCAATCTCTTAGCTGGGAATATCTACCCTTGCCTTATGCGGTTGTTGAGGGCATTAAATAGCAAAACAGGTGTAAAGAGCAGTGGTTCATACACAGCCCAACGCAGTCTTAGAGAGAGAATTATTTTGATGCAAAGAAGTACTTTCAGATTTATACAGAACTTCCTAGGCCTCTCCGTGCATCAGAGAACACGATGGTGCTTTTCAGGCAGCTTCATGCAATCTTCACTGCTGAGATGGAGCCACTTCCCAGCTTTACCCCATCGCTGCCACCTTCTCCAGGTGGGAACTTTACTCAGAAGCAATGAAACATTTCAACCCCATTTCACCTTCTGCCCTTTTTATAGTAATGATCACTAAAATGTCCTCTTTTTAAAAATGAGGCAAGTTGAGCCACGGGCAGGTAAGTATGCGGGCGTGGTTGGCAGTCTCGGATAGAAGTAATACTCTGTTTCTCTCGGGGCTTCAATCCTCACTATCCTGTCATCCCCCCAGTACAATCTCGTACCTAGCCCCAGCCTTGGTAGTTCCAGACATACCCTACCTCCAGCCCGGTTTGGATTGAGAACAGGCAGCCGAACCCCGCATGCCTGACTCTGCTGGGTGGAAGCCCTCGGTGCGGAAGCACAGCCTTTACGGTGTGTCTCAATAGCAGAAGGGCCCACTGTCACGCTTGTTAGCGTCTTGCTCCAGTACACAGAAAAATTGATTCTTTTAGCAGGTCAGATTATTTTTGTACTTTTCTTTTTCCATGCATGGTAACTCCATTCTTTTACCTGGTCAGTTCCTTCAAGAAAGACCCAGTTAGGGGAACTGCATCTTATTATCTTGGGCCACCAATGCGCGGTTTAATTCTTAAGGAGAGAGTCATTTAAGTGTGACCTATTGTGCTAGTCTGGATGCTTTCCACATCAAGGACTGGGAGTCAAAGAGGTCTTTAATTTGTCTAAACCACACTGATGATTTACACTGAACTTAAAGTGCCCACTGCCTTTCCCATCAGCGAAATGATTCCCAAGTCTTCTAAGGTGAATTTTAAATAATGCAAATTCTTTAGCTAATATCTGTGATGCCTAGACTAATACAATGGCTCATAGGAAGATTGCCACACAGATGAAGCGATTTCCCAAAATTGTACCTTCGCTGCCCCTAAGACATTCCAATTAATCAGGACTCTTCAAACTTAACTGCAGCCCTGGTCTATGTTCACTCATTAGCAGTATTATTGCTGTGGTCCGAATACACAGAAGTGGTATCATTTCTTCACGGTACAGGCTGTGAAAACAGCACAAGCCGTATAGAAAACGAGTAGCAGAGCTTCAGCTGACAACAGATGGAGGATGTTACCGCACGTAGGCCGTGACGGGCCCTTTGAAATGCAGGAAAGTGAGTAGAAAGATATCATAACAGAAACAGCTAATATATAGTAAGCATTTACTATGAAAGAGTTTTTGTCAAGACTGTATCACTTGCCGGGCATGGCAGTGCACGCCTGTAATCTCAGCACTCGGTAGGCTGAGACAGAAGGATCTTTGTGAGTTCGAGACCAGCCTGGGCTACAAAGTAAGCTCAAGGCCAGCCTGAACCGCATAGTGAGACCCTGTCTCAAAAAGACAGAAAAGGACTGTATTACTGAGTCCTCAACATATCTAGGAAACACATACAACCGCTATTCTCAATGGAAGGGGGGTCCTGGGAAGCCAAAACTTGCTCTCCAAGTGACAGAAAGTTATAAAAAGCAGCACAGCGGAGGTTCAGTCTGTCTAACACTGATGCCCATGCCCACAAGCACAGTGCCAGCCTGCCAGCCTTCTAACAGGGTGAGCATGCTTTCTATGTGGCTGTAACCAGGGCATATATCGATGGTGGTGTCTTAGACCCAGTTGTTGCATGGCCCCAAGTCAGACAGCTAATAACCATCACGATCTTTCATCCAGCATGGTTGTGAAACAATTTGTCAGCATATTGCTTGGCCATGACTCACCCGGTCCTAGCAGGATTTACCATGATTTTCTGTACTGTGTTCTTTGATTTGGCTCCTCTGCTGCCTGAGATTAACATCAAAACACATTTAGGACAAAATTGTATGGGGGTCTTTACAGGCTTTGGGGTTTCTGGGTAGAGTCTCTGAGTTCCCCAAGCTTGCTTTTTGCCAGTTGCTAGGATGTTGTGTTACATTAGTGTTAGGCTTGGTCTGAAGCAAGTGAGATAAAAAGGAAGAAACAGATATTCACAAGAGACTCAGAAATGTCTTCTGTTGTCAGTGATCTACTTGTAAAACTGTTTCACACAAGAGACCTTCTGCTAGGCTTTAGAGGAAAGGATTCAGAGTTGGGACTTGCTGGGCCTTCCTCATCTTTCGTTCTCTCCAAAACCAAGAGTAGTCTGCGTCTTTGCACTCAGGTTAATGTTTACTTAGTGGAACTGAGAATTGGAAGAATGATCTCTGTTGCTCTGACCCCAAAATAATGAAATAATTGAGACAAGAAGATGGTTTTTAAAGTTAACTAGAAGACAACCCAGAATTCCATATGACTATTATAAACTCACCCAGTGTCTAATGATCCTTTCAGCTTTGAGGGATTTTGTAAAAACACTAAACTATGTAGAAATGTGGGTAAGAGGCTTAGCTTTGAATAAGTGGGCGGGGGATCTGATCACTGCCATTTCCCATCCTCTTCTTTGCCTCACCCAACCCCAAATGGCCATGAAATCCCCCCAGGACTCTATGCTGTGCCAAACTTGAACGCTGACAACGGGGAGGAGCAGAGGTGACACCAGGGGGGGGCGCTGGTTCCTGATGCTGAGATGTCGCTTACACAGTCAAGGAAACTCTGTCTTGGGAGTTACTTCTCTTGGGTGCCAGCAGGTGACAAGTTAATAGGTAGCTTTCCTTGAAAAGGAGGAAAAACAGGCCCACTTTATAATTCGCGTGCTCACAGCCTGGGAATAGAGCTTGGCAGTAGAAAACTACAAATATGTGATATATACCACGTATAATATGCATATTAATTCTACTGTTTGGGATGACGATGAACAGCGGTACAGGCAAACCGTGCTCCTCTGGTCTTTCAGAACGCGCAGGGTGATGCTTTGTGGGGCTCAGCCCGGGAGCTCTGTGTATCTGCCTAGTAATGAGCCCAGTTCCAGAGATGGCTGAGCTCTCAGCATGTGGCCATCTCTGTCTTATTCTTTAAACCTCAGCTAAGAAGTTAAATTCTGCTTGTGGCCTTTTGTGGTCCCCCTAGCTAACTTCAGTCCCTGGGTTCTCTCCTTCAGATGATGGGTTCTCTGACATATAAACCCAACATGATTTCATAATTATTGTTTATTCTTTTATTTGTTTCTGGTCTCTCTTTTCTACCCGTAGGTAAGGCCCGTAAAAGCAGGGCCACAGCTGTCTTGGTCATCTCCGTGTAACAGGACCTGAAATATGGCAGGTGCTCAGTGAATACTTTTTCCCTAATAAATGAAAGCTAACATTTGTTATGGGACATTATACTCCTGTGCTCTTTCATCTCTAGATTGACATTTACTGTATCATCTAAGTCCCACAATAGCATGAAGAGACTGGGCAGATATTATCTGAAGTTTATGATACTGAACCCAGGCAGGGAGATCAGGCTCTTAGGGTTCAGACCTTTGTGCGGTCTCCTCCCATATAAAATGGCACTGATGCATATAACCAGATAGTGAAACCACGGTCAGTGTGATTCCAGGGCTACATCATAGAAGACATCGAGCGTTTTGCCTCACTGCCTGCCAACACCCCCTACCAACACACAAGCTGGGAATATGAACCTAGTCCTGCTTTCAGGTAACTATGGCCTCGGCCAACGAGTTAGTTACAACCTCATGACAGAACCCGAGCCAGCGCCCCTCAGCTGAGCTGCTCTTGAATATCTGACTTAAGGAAACTCAGATAACAAATGTTTGCTGTTTTAAACCACTAGGTTTGGGTGCGCTGCATTATGCAACAGTAGCTAACTAATGCTCCGGCCCTCAGACAGGAATGCCGGTTCTTAATCTCCTCTCCCACCTTGCCTCTTTTCCATCACCTACTCTACTCCCTGCCTCCTGCCAAAGAAACTCAGATGTACATACGCGTGCAGGAGACGTAGACCCGGACACAATGTAATACGTGTTTGGTGCAGTTCCAGTTTTCTGTCTCCTGATATCCCCTCTGCAAGGTCAGTCATAGCCCTTCCCCTCATCTAGAAGAGATAAAGCCTCGCCAGAAGCTACACAAGACACAAGCAGCTTCCCTGATCAAAGAAGGCTGCCAGATCTTGGTCAAAACCGTAATGGCCATGGGGCTAAGTTCATGTGTCCTGGGAATCTTTTCTGTCAAAGTTTATGTTAAAGAGTTTAACACAACAGAATCAGAAACCGACTTGAAGGCTTTGTAGTAAGAGGTCAAGGGATACATTGGAAGCTCAAGAGACACAGTTCTAATTTGTAATTTGAGCTTTTATGGACAACATATTCCACTGGATCTGAGTCAACTACCATTTGAGTATTTACAGAATGGAAATCTGAACAGGGGCCCATTGATCTATGAATTCTCCTTATAACACCAAATGTAAACTTGACTCATAAAAGGCAAGCTGCTCTGTCATTCCATGGTTTGAATATACACAGTCAGTCGGCGCATCCACCCCAGACCCACAGCAGCTCATGTCACAGCCCTCAGATGAGCCCGTGAGACCCCCTGGTCTTCCCTCCCCGCTCCCCACTGCTTGGTTGCTCCTGTTTCCCTCGTGACAGCTGTTTAAGGTCATGCAGGCCCAGCTTGTGCTGCCCATCTGCGTGGCAGAGCAGCTGGCCAGCTGTGTGTGCTTCAGCCCCTGGCGCTCGAGTTTCCCCAAGGGCAATGGACAAGCGCCTTGGAATTTTTCCACCTGCTTCTTCCTTATCACAGCGGCACTTGCCCTTGATGGGAGACGAATGTTACCGCAGATGCAGAGCTGTTCTTTCTGAAGTCATCCTCGCTGTATCTGAGTCTCAGGGGTTCTCCCGGGTGAGCGTGGCAGGTGGGGATGAGAGGTTTGGGCAGGCCGCATGTTTCAGGCCCCTGGTTGTTGTGTCAGTGGATCCCATCCCCATTTTCACAAATTCCAGATTCTTTTACCCCAGGGAGAAGTAGGGCCAAGAGAGGAGGCCAAGTCTACCTCTGATAAACCGTGCGATCTGAAACACAGGGTTTAATTCCTCGGAACCTCGGTTGTCACCTGCGGGTACTTAGCCAGCTTACAAGTGAAAACATGTGGGGCCTGGACTGAATCTGCATGTCATTCACTCATTCATTCACATGCTTATTAAAAGCCTTCTGTACGCCAAGCAGTGTCTGTTCTGGGAAGAATAAAAGTGAATCAGACAGGAGGGGTGATGCTAACCTGTTACTTCAAAAAGCGATGTTTTAGCCAGGCCCGGTGGCACACGCCTGTAATCCCAGCCCTTAGGAGGCTGAGACAGGAAGATCGTCCAGTTTGAAGCCAGCCTGGACTACGTAGTGAGTTCAGGGCCAGCCTGAACTGCATAGTGAGACCCTGTCTGAACACTACCACCCCCTGGGGGGAGGGGAGAAGATGCTTTGAGTGGAAATTGTTAAGACTAAAGATAAACAAAGTCATACTGTGTTTACTTTAGCTGGCAAATTTCCTCACAGGCCTACAGGTTCACAGTTATGAAATTTCTGTACATCTATACTGAGACCGAACATGTAAGTAAAAAGGGGGTGTGCAGTGGGGAGCAAATTCCTTGCAATGTGAATAAAAACTTACAGAGAAGCAGGGCTGGAAGGCTGGCCTGTGCCATGCAGCCCAGATTAAGCGCAGCCACACGGGTGCGAAAGCCAGTTCAGTGCACACAGATCCAGATGGGTAGAAAGAAACTACATTATGTACATTATCTGGGTTACCACAGACACATATTTCCTGGTTCTTTCACTGGCAAGACCCAGAAACAGTGACACTCCAGCAGCACTCCAGTGTCCAGATCGTGGCACTAGATGTCACTTTTCAGTAAAAGGAACCCAGGAGTCCTTGGAGGAATGAATCTAAGTCTTCAGTGGGAAATCCATAAAATGAGTCTGCAGGCTGGGAATATGCCTGGAAAGTTTGAGTCCCCCCCCCCAAAGAAAAGGCCTGCAGTATTTTTAATGATAAAAAATAAGAAAAAGGTTAAAAGACGTAGAGATTTGAGAACATATCCATGATACTAACCTAAAGAGCTTTCACCAGCCAAAGCTGGAACAACTTCTACAACAAAATATACAGCAGAATGTTGGATTGCAACCTAAAGTATAACAAATATCAGTGGGTGCATACTGATACAAATAATGCAGAAATAAATGAGTAGGAGGGAAAAGACTTCCTATACCAAAAAACCCCAAATAACTTACGTGGATGCTCCTTCTTTAGAGAAGTAGAGCTTATGTTCTCACAGACACCTTCAGTGTCTTAGTGTGGGCTGTACTTAGTAATTTACTCTCAAAAGAGTGGAATGTGGGGGGGGCAGGGTAGGCTGCTGACAGATTTGTGATGCATCTTATTGACACCACGCACCCTTCAATGATGTATGAGGAAGGCACCTTACCTTTGAGATCGTCCTCCTCAAAATACATTAACTGCAGCATAACAATGAGAAGACATCCAACAAATCCAAAGTGATGGATTTTCTACAAAATGCCAGCACAACTTTCCTCAGAACTATCGAAGTCTTGAAAAAAACCATGGAAAGATGCAGAAATCATCACAAAACAGAGGCATGCAAGTGGACATCACATCTGCGATGTCCTGTGTGTCCCACCTGGAAGGGAAAAGGGACATCAAATAAAACCAAGAAAATCTTAAGGAAGGAGAAGTTTAGCTAATAGTTATGAGTCCGTGTTGGTTCCTCAGTTGCACCACATATACCACAAAAATTAATGTACAATGTTCACAAAAACTAGAGGCAAAATATACAGGAACCGCTTGAACTGCCTTTGCAACTCTCCTGTAAATCTACAGCTATTCTTCAAAAGTTAACAATTAGAAATGTCAGGCATTGTATTTGCCTTTTTGGAGTTGCCTATAATCAAAGAGTCACACAATTACCTTTCTTTTTTACTGTGAACTCTGGCTAATGATACAGAAATGTCTTAGTTACTTTTCCCTTGTGGCTGAGATAAAATACCCGACACCCCAAGTGAAAGGACAGTTCGTAGAGGTTTTGACCTATAGCTGTCTGGCTCCCAGGCAGAGTGGCATGGCGGAGGGGCAACAGTTCACGGCAGCAAAAAGACGACAAAAGCAACAAGGGAGGAGAGAAAGGCAAGACCTTTTCTGGCTGTTATACTGTGTGCAGGCCACCTGCCCCAGGGCGGGTGTAGCACTCTCCCCCTTAACCCCAGCGCTGGACCACGAATCAGTCACAAACTCTAGATCCAGTCGCCTCTGAAAAGCTTGCCCCCTGTGACTGCATGAAGCTTTGGGGCGGTATCTAGACGCAAACCATAACAGGAAGCATAGAGGAAACAGCACAGGTGCCGTGAGCGAAGACAGCTGTGGCGGAGCTGACCTCACATGTGAGGAGGGACAGCTGCGAAGAGAAAGGCCGTTGGGTCTGAAGGACAGACGGGAGCTTTCAGAATGAGGGTGGGAGGTGAAGAGGTTGCAAGCAAAGGAAACGGCATGTGCAAAATTCTACCACTTCGGGCCGTGTTAAATGTCTTGCCCTCGATGTCCTTGTGTACTCGAGGGATTAGAAATCAGAAGAGTCTAGAGGACAGGTACTAAAATGGTCTTTGCTCAGGCTTCCTGATAGGCAAGTGGAGATAATAACTCCTACTTTACAAAGCTGTTTCAGGAAATGACAGAGACAATGAACGCAATGTGCCCAGCACAAGAGCTGGCTTTATACCCAGTACCCAAAGAAGGGTAACTATTAATTATCACAACACCGTTCCCGCCAGAATGGTGACCAAAGGGGTTACGCCTACACTTTGTCCAGCTGTAGGATCCGACAGACCACTAGCTCTGGGTGCCACACATGAGGAAGTGAAAGGGAAGCGATCGCTTTGATAAGGAAGACAGAGGTAGGCACAGTCGCCGTCTACCTGGAGCCCTAAAGATAATGCAGAGCTAAAGTTCTTTGAAAAGAAAGCATCAAAACACATTCAAGGGAAAGAGGATGTCAGTGTGATGCAGAAATCCAGAACCCATGACAAATAAGGTCATCTTCAAGGAAACCAATGTAGGTAATTTTTTGTCTTGGATCCAGTTCAAACCAGAACAATTGCTTCTTTAATTTCTCACTCCTTAACACAAATGAAGAGACTCTGAAAGCTATGGCTTTTCTGAATCCAGATGCTATCATGTAGATGTAAGTTTTGTGGCTGTGATTAGAAAGAGCTCCTGCCTGACATCATGCACACAAGGGAAGTAAAGGTTTCTCTGCAGGGGCCTTTGGAGGCCACCCCACGTTGAGGGTGAGGAATGAGATACAACTTGTGAAGAAATTTACCTCAGGTCAGAGATAAGACCAGAAGAAAACATTTAGTTCCTTTTTCTTGTGAAATCATTTCATCCCTAAACCACAAAGTCCCTACATGGTATAAAATCTTCAATGATGATGCACCATGAAAGGAAGTCCTGTTCATTCATAAACCTAAATTACAGAAAAAACCAGCTAAGGCTACAGTTAACAAGTATCTTGGTGGTCAAAACAACATCAGTTACAATAACCATTCCAGCTTAACCTAAACCTGGCCATAATGTGATTCCCCTCTACGAAACTAAGTGCAGCATGAAAGGGTTAAGTCTGTGAAGCAACTAATTTCTCAGCCACTTGCTGCGGAATCCTGGGTAATTACCGCGGCTAACCCCAGACCACACCTTAGATAAACCTGTAATGCTGGAGTTTCCTGCAAACATTTTCTTTCCTACAAGCTGTGGCTTGTCTCCTTCATCTATTTGTCCTATGTTTTCTGCCTGATTTCTCAGTGGCTAGTTTATACCTGGGAGAGCCAGCAAATCAGGGTCTGTTGATTTAGCTCCATATCTTCTTGGTGCTTGCGTGAGACAGCCATGCCAGCTATGTGGTAACAAACTTAGGCCGAGTGAATTATTCTCCTACTGTAGGAATAACACATTTTTAAAAGGAGGAGGAGCTGGTTCAGCTAAAGGTTATGATTTACCTTTTGTTTTATTCACTATGTTTTTCCCAAAATAATATAGGCCTTACTTAGGAGTGCGATTTTAGTCTCATGTCACATCTTAAGTGAACATTTAATTCTTGTTTTAAGGAGTTTTGTTTTCTGTGCAGTACAAGAACACAGTCTAAGGGCAAAGTACGTGTTTGGTGTGGCAAACGTGTCTCCTTGGGGAGACCGTTCTCTGCCCTGAGAAATGGAGGGACAGTCACTGAGCCATCGCCGAGGGCTGCTAATCTGTAAGGAAAACAAGGCAAAGCCCTTCGTGTTCTAGCTCTCAGCAGTTACCCACCGTAAGTTGTATCTTGTGGCTGTGTTCCTTTGAGAAAAAAAAAAGCGCCAGTCTTCCAGGCCAACAGATTTTGATCTTTAGAAAGAGAGGCGGGTGCTGCCTTTACCCCCCATCTCCCTCACCCCACCACCCGCCTTACCGCTGGATTCAGAAGAAAGTTTAGAAGAAAATGAAATAAATGAACACAGACAAGGAGAAAAGGTCTTTCCAAAACTTTCAGAACCCCGTAGCATTAGCTAGAGTGGTAACTTGATTGATTGATTGATTGATTGACTGATTTTAGTTTTGTATGTTAGATTCAAAAGCAAACCAGAGAGACAGGCTCCCGAAGGCACATCCTCCACTCTTGAACAAGGTAGCAGTGACAGTGGGGTACCAGGCCAGCCACCCCCTGGATGATCACTATTGTCAACGTCACCCCTTCTTATACACATCTCAGTAGAATTACTCTAACTAGACAGCTTGAGCACTATCTAGCTGGCAAGACATTTGGGAAACGGAAATATTTATCTGGGATAGAAGAAAAAATAACTTCTGAGCCAGAAGGCTTAGAGGGTGGGTGCTGTCAAGGAAGGAAAACACAATCCACTTTAATTTCAGAAGTAACAAAACACAAGGTAACAAGCAATAATACCAAAAATATACAAAACCTTAAAAATGAATGATATCCACCCCACCGCATGAACCAGTATTAACAGCCCAGGGCAGACACTTTGGGGTCTGAAAAAACCACAAACAAAATGCACACAGAATTATGGGAAGGGAAGAAGTGAGACAGGAGAGAAAGGGATGAAAACTGAGGAACAGGGAGAGCCCCCCACCCCGCCCCGCCAACATGCCCCCGACAGACCTCAGCCATAACAGTGCTAGTGTCTGTGTGAGGAAGGCTCGGAATCGAACCTCCCTTAGGTCAGGGGCGCTGCCCTAGCTGATCTCTTATTGGCTCACAAAATCTACTTGAGCCTATGTTCCTCCCACCTAACCTCCGTTTTCCCTACCCCGTCCATCCACATTCACCTGCAACTGTTCCCTAACACCCATGAAGACAGGAGAACAAAGAAACAATTTTTTTAAATGGCTCTCTGTTACTGTTCTCTGAAAAGAGGCCACTGGGAGTATCTGGCTTTCTCAGATCAAACTAAGACCTTGGTATACTGACCCAGAAATTTTAGACGTTGCTTTCTCCAGAAATCAGAAAGTGGGAGGGGTGGCTGCTCCCAGAGTCTGCAGGTTAAATGTATCTGAAGATGTTTCAGGAGCCACCCTGGGGTCTTGGGCCATTGACAATGGTGACCAATCCTGCAGGTCAGCTTGAGGTTGTTGGTCATTGAATAGGGGTTCACTTTTGGAAAAGTTAGTGATGGTCTGGGACTTGGAAGAGTTTCAGGAGGGGCTGCAGCCTCCCACCTCCTCCCAGCCAGGCACACATAACTTAGAGCAATCAGCCCACCTGATGGAGCGCCTGCACACAGGGCATCTGCACAATGAGATCCCTTGGCTCTCTGGTCAAACACCGTTTCCAAGTCCAGCCCACCCGCCATGTCTCTGGAAACCATCAGAAGCCATGGTTCTCACACAGCAGGTTGGTCAAGAACAGATGCAGAGCAAAGAAATGAATGATAAACTGATGATAATATCCTAGGAGGCCCAGAGCACATCCTTTACCCTGGAGGAAAGTTGCCAGCCACAGCTGAGGTTAACTTTTTGAGGATCCAAATGATGACAAGGCCCCAGAACTCCACCCTCTTGTTGATAAAACTCAGACTGTCCTTCCTGGCATACTGTCAGGGCAGGGCAGGGCTGGGCAGTGTCCTCAGAGAAGCGCCATGCATTGTCTCTCCAGACCAAATCGGGGCGTGAAGGAAGGACGTACTGCCACAGTGATGGAAGGAGTTGCGGAATGTGCCCTGTAGCACACAGAGGAGCAGACCCACATGGGCAATGGCTGGCACGGTCTTCTGTTTCACCCTCACTTTGAGCTGAGGGACCTGTGGAGGCTTGTTTGAACTGTTCTACAACTATTTTAATTTATGTAGTGCTTCTTTGTGTACCAGACTCTGAAACCATTACCTTTTAAACATTCTCTCAGTTAATCCTAGCAAACTTTGCTGGTAATTTGCTCATGCAGTTGCAGGCAGGTTCGTTAGACCCTAGCTCTGTAAATTTGAGTGAATGGTTTGGGAGGATCAAGCCATTTTTCTTATTTTAAAATTGCTTGTTTAACACCAGGCATGGTGGTGCACGCCTGTAATCTCAACACTCAGGAGGCTGAGGCAGGAGGATTGTTGTGAGTATGAGGCCAGCCTGAACTGCATAGCAAGAGCTTGTCCCCCCAAAAAAACCCAAAAATAAAATAAAATAAAATAGGTTATTTATTGCAGCCTCTGTTCTAAATAGTGAGCTTCCTACTGACATGACCATCATATCAAATTCCTTTGTGGTTGGTTGTCAAAAATCTGGACCTTTTCAAATCTCCAAAGTCAGTCTGCAAAACACACAGTATATGGCTAGAGGGATCCAACTCAGCAAGACAGGCTGATTTGACTGTAACTGATACACATGCGCCACTTATTATTGTACTTAAAATAATAATAATAATTAAGTTGTTAATCTCTAAAGTTAAAGCCTGAGGTGAGCTAAGAAGTACGTGACGTAACTATTTATCATGGAGTGACTTTCAAAAACGTGGCAAAGCTACTTATTCTCTAAAAATATATACAAATACTTAAAAAGTACATGAAACAGATGGCTCCCACGTGAGCAATAGATTATTTCTTTATTTAATATAAGGAAGCAATGACATTTTTCAAACAAATTGGGGAGCACTTGTCAAACCAGGTCACGAGGGGGCCCGATGGCAGTAGGACTCTTGAGTATTTGGTGCCAAGCCACATCCTTTGCTTGCAGAAATAACCTCTTCAACTCCTGTCTTTCTTAGGAGTCAACCAGAACAGAAGGCCAGCTGGGCAGTGTTAGCTTTGCGATGTTTAGGGTGCCTCCCAAGTGGCTTTTTAATCTTCCCACTGCACCGAAGAGCAGAGGAACCTCGGAAGATGTCTGTTCAAACCACAGCTGTGGCCCACGTTTCCTTTTAGTACAGGCCACAATTGAAAATCGGAAACATTTTTAATTAGCCTTTTGCCCTTTCTCTCAAGGTAGCCGTGAAGTTCTCCCATAAAAGAAAGTGAGGAAAGCAGAACTCATTTTGGGACAGACAGATTGAGTCTTCGACCTGTTGTGCTGAGAATTCTCACTCCCAGTAGGTGGAACCAGAAGAGAGAACGATTGCAAACCAAAGCAGAGGCGTTGGAGACAGGGGTGTGGGAGAGGAGTGTGGGCACCGGAAAGCTTGGCCGAGGGACCCTCCCGGGAGAGGCTCGCAGGCCTGTGCCTGCAGCCTGGCCTCGGGCAGCTGGCGCTAGGGATGTGCGCATGTGCGGGATGAAGCCCACAGGAAGGCGTCTGAACCCCGGAGAGCCCGAGGTGATAAAGTCAACACGCCAGCTTGCCAAGATGTGCAGCCTGAAACGGTCCTATTTTCCACCACTCACATGAAAGTACCATTCCTGTTCAAATATTTGTTTGGGCTTGGATTCCGAGAAGACTTATTCCTCTGTTAAGTTTAGACACTTCCCCATTCCTTTCTGTCTTTTTAGGGTTATATGAAAATTTCCTTCTTATTTACCTCTGGGACAGACGCTTTATTCCCTGAGATGGTGCTGGATCCTGTGAACAGTGAATGCTGGCACACGTGTATTCAGGGTTGTAAAAGTTTAAACTGTGACAAGCCCAAGTCATAGAGTACAATCATCAAATATTCCGATGACATCATTGATTTCTCACTTAAAAAGTCAGTGGAGGTAAACCTTTATACCTTTTAAGATTAAATTATTTACAAGAAGGTGGTCTCCTCATAGGAATGTTAGGCTTCATAGCATGAGAAAACTACAGGCACAGGACAGTTTGAAAAATTATCCTAGGATGAACTATTCCTAGAAATGTAGAACTAACAGATGCATGAGCTTTTACACTAAAACCTCGACTAACCTGTTAGCAGGGATCTCTCCCAAATTCTATTGGTCAAAAAGGCTAAATAAAATGTACACGGTGCCCATCAGATGCCAGGTCGCTGTCACACACTTTGGTCATTTAATCTTTGTAATATGTCTGTGGTTAGGACATTATTATTCCCACTTTATAAGCAGCAATACTGAGGTCATAAATTTGCCAAAACCACACCTCTACATAAGTGCCCTGGTGAGTATGTAAAATCACGTGTTTTTTTTTTTTTTTTACTCAAAACTTAATGTTTTTTGCTGCACAATGGTATCTCTTAGGTATGAATATCAAGCATTCCAGGATTGCTCTTAAAATGAGCATTAATTTAAATTTCCTTTTTCCCATAATCCTACGCCAGGTATATTTATTAGCTTGAAGATTAAATTGCGATATAGTGGTATTTCCCAGTGAAGGAGCTTCCCATAAATCCTTCTTTTAAAACAATCGACAAATGAAGAAATATGCAAAAGAAATTAACATTGAAAAATTCATGAGAAAAACTGATAAGTTGTCTCAAAACAAGACAGGATTACATCCTACCTGTGAATCATTAGAATGCTACAGGAAATTCTCAAAACAATGCCCTGGATGAAAGCTTTTGAAGTATTTACCCAGAGCCCTATGAACTCTGGAGAGACTAGGTCTCTTGGGTTTTCTCTAATATGTCCTTGAAACAAATATCCCACTGGAGTGAATGTTGCATCAAACAACAAACAAATTTTCCTATGACATTAAAGCTAAACCCTAATGAAGAGGGCAGAAATCTGACCTTATAACTGGGTAGGTAAGGATACGGTCAAGAGCAAAACACAATCATCAGCACAGTCACAAGTGAGAGCTCAGGCTTAATATTTGACATTTTATTTCTTTGTTTCATATGTTTATTTTTTTGAATTTCTTGACGACTATTAGAGGAAGTAAATTAATACCCTTAAATATTCATTGGCTCCAAGCAAGAGCCATTTATGTGCCATTAATGTGTTTGGTTTGCTTTCAACAATACAAACAGACAGCAGAATGTGCCACCCTATTGACAACACTAATCTGTATGTAATCTGTAAAAGGAGAAAACTCACAAATAATCAATGCTTTTTTTAAAATGTTAGGGTGGAGTTAGTTCAGTTTGTGGGGAAAATATGTCCAGGAAAGAAATGTCATTACAGACGCTGCCAAAGCAAAACGTCTTGCCAGTGATGTGAAATTTTAAACACATAGTTCACAAGGTGGTTGAAATGGCTCCAGTCACGGCTGGAGCGGAACTAACATACCCTGGGTCCTCAGCTGTCTCCTGCCCTGGTCTCCACCCCTCCCACAGATTTTGCAGTTTGTGCGTATCAGGTTTAGTCATTTATCAAGCGAAGCAGTTATCATACCCCACTATTCCAGGAGTAATCATGACATAAGTAGTTAGCACTTTTCATCTCCAGAGCTCTTAACAGTCGTTAATTAATATAAACAACCCCCTTAGGAGACAAATTAATCACACTGTAACAGTTCCCATTTTACCAATTGAGAAGCCGAGGGAAAGAGGCTAGGTAATTGGCCCAAAGCCACCGAGAAAGTGGCGGTAGCCCGAGGAGCTCTGTGATCTCAAATTTTAATAAAATGTTTGCCTTTCTCACTCGTCTCCCAAATATCATATACAATACCACCCAACCAGTAGTGTTCTCTACACTGCCCTGGGGAAAGCAGGAGTTCGCTCTGCTGCCTTGACCCAAAGCATCAGCTTCACGGCCCAGGTACCAACATAAATGACCCTGGAGAACTTGGTATCATCATCCCCAGACTTTGATCTTCAGATAAAATTTTACCTTGTGTTTACATGATCCCATCAAATCAGTCTGCGCACTTCTGTTACCAAATCTACACGCTGACAACCACGTGACTGCAGAAGGTGAATGTAGACCAACCGATCCTTTGCCCCACCCTGACAAATGCCTGGAACTGAACAGAATATACACTGACCTGCCTCAACCCTCTAGACATGTTGACAGTGTTTAGGGTTTAGATCAAATTACACTGCATAGTTTTAATAAACAATTAATTCAATGTGTTTGGTGTATAATTTAATGACAGCGTGGGACAAGTGAACGGGACACCTAAGATGTATTTTTTTCTCATTGTACTTTGACATACTAAATTAAAACCTGTTACCATCAAATCTCCCCTTCTGAAAAGCAAATCTTAAAATATTCCAAGCTGTTCTTGAGTATGCATAAAATAAAATCTCAGTGGAAATTTATTGACAAGTTAGGAAGTAAACTTAAGAGTATTATCGTATTGCAATTCCTAGAATTTCTTCCCCATGTTTGACACTCGGGGCTCTTTCCAAAGGTTGCTTCTATTGGAAGTTTGTGAACCCTTTCACGGGGATAAGTTTGATTCAGCTTTTAGCTATCATCACAGTACTCTTGCCTCTCCTTGCTTTAGCAAAGAGGGGCAGAAGTTTTAGGAAATACAGCATCTTGAAAAAAATCTTCCTGCCTGGGCATGCATGGTGGTGCATGCCTGTAATCCCAGCACTCCGGAGGCTGAGGCAGGAGGATTGCCAAAAGTTCAAGGACAGCCTAGGTTACATAGCAAGATCCTGTCTCAAAGAAAAAACAAATCAAACTAAGGAAAACCAAACGATAATTAAAAATGAAACTGAGAGGTGAGTAAATAATGAACATTTCAGTTAGCAGCTTTTGAGTGCTTTATAGATTTTTTATTACCTAAAGTTTCAAATATATACAAAGTAGGGAATTATAGTCAATCATATTTTACTAATGCCCTTTGCTGTATTTTCCAAACTAGATTATTAAGTAAAATGCAGACATCATGTAATATTTCAAGATGTATCTTGTCTATAGAGATTGGTGTATATATGTTCATGTATATAATTCATTTCCCCCATATATATATTTGTATGCTATATAAACTACTGCACATATATATGTATAGATTGTTGTTTTTGATGTTTTGATGACTTCTCTTTTCCTCTATCTTCATTTTCTTCAGAACAAAGCATTTCATGCCAGAAGATTTGGAGAAGTAAAAGACTTTCCAATGAGGATCAAAAGATTCAAAAGCCTGAGATCCTTGTACCACACGGAGAAGACAGGGTGACTGTTCCAGCGTGTGGAAGAGTGTGTGCTCCTACACTGGATCGCGGACGTCCATCTACCACCGTCCTTACCTTGGGTCTCTGCTCCACCACTTTGCAGCGCTCCTAAACATATTTAAGATGCTTCCCGCGCTCCCTGCCTCAAACAAAAGCAACTTCTTCTGATTCCGTGCTCCTTCCAACCACCACGCTCCTTTCTTCCCCACGCATCGAGCTTCCTGAAAGAACACATTTGTGTTCACCTTTGCACTTCCCATTGACTTTGCAGCCCTCTGCAATTGGAGCAAAACCATGTGCCTGCACCCATTCTCCCTGACGAGCTTTCCTGGGGTGACAGGATCCTGACAGCAGACCTGGCCCCTGCGGGGCCCAGCTCCAGGCCATCTGGACTCCTGGGCGGTTGAGGGGAACAGGGAAATCCCCCTCCCACCGTCTTTCACTGTCCCCCTCTTCCTGCTCCACTCTCCCCTTGCAGGATTTTAGTGAGCTGAGCCTGAGGTGAGGTCAAGAAACACAGACCTCGCTCGTGGCTCCTCCTGTTCGCAGTACACTGCGTGGAGATGAGTATTTCTTCCCAGTTGTCTGCATGGCTGATGTGCAGTTGGTCTTTTCGATCTCTGTTGGTTCCAAAACTTAGCAGGACTCTGTGTGTTGTATTTATTAATCCCCCAGGCATGGACAGAGCCTGGGTTTCCTAACAAGTCATTTAAACAGTCACCGAGGGCTAAATTCTCAGCATGACTAAGTCTTCAAACTCCTAAGGGAAAGTAAAAGAGCAAATAAAACCATAAAAGTATTTAGGTCATTCTAAAAATAATGTATTTTTTACTTAAATAAACTATAACTGTCTAGTCTACTTTGAATGAAAAAGTTTTAAGTTACAAAGGGAGTAGATTAGAAAACAGAGAAATGCTGCTAAAGAATTGGCTGATAATAAACATAGTAAGTCAGTGCTTTGTCCAGTCAGCAAAAGACTATTCCGAGTGGGAGGGAATGAAGAGTTAATCTTTGAATGTTAATTTGTTACAAAACCCCAAACAATAAATAAACACATAAGTAAACCCTTGACTGCTTTCAACTAAGAATGACAAAGTAGGACAAGTCTTCATAAGTACCAGCTTTAGGAGTTAATGTATGTGTATGTGTGTGTGTGTGTGTGTGTGTGTGTGTATGGATATAGTTACTGATCCATGATCTTTACAGTGAGTTAAAATTTTCTTTTTAAGTCAGACGACTATGTACTCACACTTGGGGTAAAAAGACAGGGGAAACTAGAGGAAATAAGAAAGACTTTATTTACTCACTTCAGAACAGTTCAAGAGGTCCAGAGTTGTGTGTCTCGGTGAGGCCCTGAGTTGTGTCTTTCTTGCCAGTGGTAACATCCTGATCCATCAATGCTGAGTGAAGAAATTACAATTTTATGTTTCTGCCAATAGCTGTCGGTCACAGGAGAGATGGTGAGGGCCACCAGTGAAGCAGAGAAGGCAGGAAGTAGGTTTCAGAAACACTGTCACAAACAAATCCGTTTAGTGGTGGTACCATGTTGGCTACCTGTGAAAATGTGGTGTCAGCCAGAGTAGCCTGTTCTAGAAAATCCAGATGTGAGGATCAGGAAAGGAAGGAGAGGAGGCGGAAGCTGGAGAACACTGGAAGAGGGGGGTTTTATGTGTGTGCGCGAAGGGAAGAAGGAGCAGACACAAGGGTCAGGATAAGAGGGCGTTTCTGAGTAGCCAGAGGTGGGCCACGCAACCACACTGACTTGGAGGCCACAGGCTTTGCCTGACAGACAGACGTGAGGAGGAGGAAGAGGCCCTCGCTCTAGGCCCGCCTGAGGTGCTCGCCCAGCCCTGGCTGAGCCGGATTTGCTATCCGGATCCCACTTTTATCATCTCTGAAATAAAAGGAAGGAAAATAGGTAGTTTCTTAAAATTAAAAAAAAAAATAACTGAGAGGAAAGGAGTTAACACACATCACAGAAAAACACGTGAGACACCATGACAGTGCACTTGAGGGGTCTTCGGGAACCGCTCTAGGGTGAGCTCGCAATTTCCAGCCTGGAGAGAACAGCAGACCCAACCCGCTCTGGTGGCCCCATCACCGGATTCATCATTTTGCTTCTCACACTGCCTTGGCTGAGCTGGCCATTATGGGAACTGTGTTTTCTAAGCCAGGAGAAAACAAGCTGAGTCATGCTATTGGTCCTTTTGTAACAACATTCAGCAGTCAGCAAGTTAATAAAGTCTCAAAGATTAGTATCAGTTTGCAAAGCAAAAATTCTCACAAAACAATTAATTAAAAGCACTAAAACAAATGCACTGCTAAGGATGGAACCGGATCCAGGGGGCAAAATGGGTTAAAAAAAGAATTTTTTTTAAAGGAATGCTCTAATTGAAAACCCAGCAGCGGCCGCAAGACACAGTATAGTTAAAACAGTATCTTATCAGAAAATTAGCAAAATGTAATTTTTATTGGGTTTTACAGATGTTATTTTTAACCACATCAAAAATCCCACCTCATGGCTATTGGCACAAGTTGTCATAATTACTATAATTTGAAGTCTAGGCGAGGGACTGGCTGTGGAGATAGTTATCTCATCCTCGGGCTAAGTCTGCATTAGTTGAACAGCCAGAAGAAGGAGCCCGTGTTTTTGTACTTGGTCTGGACTTCATTTGTGTCTTTTATCCAATCTCATCCTCAGGAATATTGAAGAATAATTTTTTTCTACCTGAAACACTGGAGAAAATCAGGAGGTTAATATTAAGAGTGCTGGGGTCACCTTTAATTAACATACCAATCACCTCACCACCAATCTGTGAGCAAAGTGTTGTATTTTGTTCTATTTTTACATTTGCGAGTGAACTCTCTCATTTTTAATGCATATACTAAATTCTGGCATAATGTATTCAACTACCTACATATGCATAGCTGATGATGTCAAGCTAAGAAAAAGGCACTTTTAACAGCCCCGACATCCAGCTTAGCACATTTCTCTTGCCTCTTCAAGAATTAAAGGCATGACTGAACGCTTCCACATTATATCGAACTGTTATCAATCAGAAAATAACGTCCAAAAAAGCCTTACAGGAAATTCTTTGGGTAACTTGTATCCACAGATTCACAGTGATGCCAGATATTGAGAACAAGTCCAGCGGTGTTATAATTTAGAACTGGGACATGCTTGGCCAGAGGCCTTAGCCATGGGACTGCAGGACACCCAGCCAGTAAGAAGATGCGGGTCCCAATAGGGGAGAAAAAATGCTCAGATTTACAGAAGCACTTTCAAACAACAAAAGCAAAACAAACAGCAGTTTTCATGGCTGTCCAAAGCAGAATCACATCACTGTCACTTGAGGCCCTGGAAAATTTTCAAAATGGTTTCTCCCAAACTCTCCATCACAGTTTGACTAAAACGTTGCATAAGGAAGGGACAGGGTGTAAAGTATCAGGAGATACTTTATACCACAGGGACAGTAATGAGTGAGTAGTGCTCTTTCTAGAAGAATGACCCAGACAGGACTAATTGAAATGGTACAGGTAAGGATAAGTACATAATACAACACCATGTAATATACATGTCTTACAGGAAAGTCCGGCGGGGTCAGGAAATGAAGATACGGAAGAGTGGCTGTTGAAGCCTTCTTGAATGCATGCTGTGACCAGAGGAGCAAAGGAAATGAAAGGAAAAGACCAGTGGATGATGGGAGCGCTGTCCCAGACAGAAGAGAGAGCAAATTCATGTAGTGGGAGTGTGAATGAAGGGAACGAGGATGGGGTGGGGGCAGAAGTTGGCAGGTTGTACCACACCGGTCGTCAGGAAGCCACGGCAGGAACCTGGGGTCTTGCTGCAAAGTTGAGAGTTACAGGGCCACGGCAGGGACTTGTAAGCGACAACCATGGCATGGACCCACACTGCAGGAGTGAAGAGTGGAACGTGGCTGGACTCTCCAATATGCGTTGGATATTGTAGCAAAAGGACTTGCTATTGAACTAAACACAAGGGATGGGAGAAGAAGAAGAATCTGAAATGACTCCTAGTTCTCTGACCTGAGAAAATGAATGTAATACTGGGCCTTGAATGGAAAAGAGTTGAAGTATGGGTTGGGATGCTGCGATGGAAATCAGGAATTACTTGGTAGTGAGCTTCACAGGCAGTGGGATGCGTGATGTGCCCTCAGGAGTTCAGACAGAGACAACACATGAGGAAACGGATGTGTGGTCTGGGTCCAAGCTCCAGCCAGAATTATAAACCGAGAAGCCATTGGCTTATAGGTGTCATTTAAAGCCATGAGACTGGGTAGACTCATCCAGACAGAACACGGAAGTGGGGCTGTAAAGGCAGGGGAATGCTGGGAAAGCACCTGAAAAGGGTTTGTCTGTCTTCTGCAGGGCCTTTAACGTCCCACATAATGAGACAGGCCGGCTGCTGACACTGGGCCATAATCTAAACTTGCTAAGTGCCTCATTTTGTTATGCTTATTTCAGTACTAATTCAGACACCATGTAAGTGAACATACAGAATGTAATGTTGAGACAGTTTTTCTTCCCGTTCTAATGAGGGTGATCCACAAATTATATTTTGAGAAATGGTGTTCTTAAGTCCATCTTGGAAGGTAACAACAATTAAAGGAAAACTTTGGCAGATTTCAGTATAAGTCCTAAAAACAGAAGTTTGAAAATTACCAGTTTTACTTTGATTCAAAGAATAATAGCCAAGAAGGGTCACTGAGGTATTTGGTTTTCTGTTTGTTTCTTTTTGAGACAGGGTCTCACTAAGCAGCTCACACTGGCCTTGAACTCAGTTTGTAGCCCAGGCTGGATTCAAACTTACAACAATCCTCCTGCTGCCCCAGCCTCCTGAGCACTGGGATTACAGGCGTGCGCTGGGATTACAGGCGTGCGCTACAGACATACACAGCCAAGTCACCGAGGTTTTAAAAGGTTAGACTATGATTGGCAGTGAGTAAAGAATTGCTTTTTTACTGGAAATTGTGCCACAAAGCAGAAGCAAAAGTCACTTATGAGGTGTTTAGATTAATTATCAAAAGCATATCCTAAAGTAGGAGCTGTGAGACACTAAAGACTATTCAGAGTTTTGGAAGAATTTTTAAAATCAAAGACTCTGATCCTAAGATAATTTAAAGTAAAAATGTTACAGAATTGTTGAAATTACATGCATGATGGTCTCTGTTCGATTTGCAAAGTTAAATTCTATTTCTGATTTTTCCTTTGGACACAAATTTTAAGGGATCATTTGAAACAGACCTCAATTACGATAACACCTCTATCTTCTACAAAGCAGCCTTCTGGAAACATTAATACTCTAAGAATTCAGAAAAAATCGAGATTTCTATATCATTAAAAAAAGAAAAAAGTAAACAAGTAAATGAACATTTGAGAAACAAACAGTAATGAAAGTAGCCCAGAAGAGGCAGCAATTGCCTCAATTAAAGAAAAAAAGGAGTCAGGCGTGGTGGACAGCCTATGAGCTTAGCACTCAAGAAGTTGAGGCAGGAGGATTGCACTGTGTTAAAGGCCAGCATAGGCTACATAGGGAGTGAGTTCAAGGCCAGCCTGAACTACATACTGAGACCCTGTCTCAGAGAGAGAGAGAGAGAGAGGGGAGGGTCAAGGAAATGCCTGAGAGACAAGGGTCAATTAAAATACAGAGGAGTAAACAGACACCCAGACATTGGACATCAGCTCAGGGGACCCCCAGAGGACTCTGTCACAGCTCTACAAATCTGCCTCCAAGAGAGCACTCACCCCAGGAATCTGTTAAAAGGAGCACAAATCCTATGTGAGACACACAGACCTGTATCTGGAGGGTTTGCAGCCATTGCCTTAAATGCTAAATCCAAGTGATCAAATGTTTCTTTTTAAAAATAAATCTTGTTTAAAGGGAAGTATGGTGTATTTTCCAATGGCTTGTGGTAGGTGGTCAAATCTCCCCACTCTGTGTGTTGCCGGAGGGCATGAGTCAGGGGGAGCCTGGGGTGGGGGTGACGAGGGTCCAGGGTGCAGAGACTTGGGGCTGGCACCTGTGCAGGATGCGAAGGGCATGGCAGTGCAGAGGGAGGACAGTGGGCTCTGACCAGGCTGGCAGGGCAACCAAAGAGGGATTTTCAGAGAAGGCATGCTGATTGGAGTCTTGGACGATAAATAGTGCTGAGGGCGAAAAGCAACTTGAAGATTTGAACTTTAGCTATTTGGAAATGATGTGTGTTTTGGAAACATCTCGTTTTCCCAATTGCATTAAATGACTGAGACATCTTTTTATGTAAATCAATTCAAGTGACCATCTGGCAGCTTTTATAGTCATAGCAAAGTTTAGAAAATAGAATCAATTTTGAAAATTAATCAAGTTTCTATATACACCCAGCAGGTAATCCTCATACTAGAAATGTAAGTTTTTCTTCCACATCAGGCAGTAAAATAGTTTCGACTTAACACAAAGTGATAGGAGAAGAAACTGCTGTACAGGTTTGCTCTGAGTCAGACACCAGTAGTGGAACAGTCAGACCACAGAAAGTACACTTCACGGTGGCATTTTTAATTCCTAACAGAACTACAAGCAACAATACAGAGAAATCTAAACTTTTTCAAATCATCCAGGCATTCTGTTTTTTGTTCTCTATTATAATTTCTTTTCCTAGTTATCAGTTAAAGAAGATTGGCTGGCTGGCTCATTTTTACTTTTTAATCTGGTTTACACACGCTCAGAAACAAAATAATACAAAGGAAGTTCTGAAAACAAAATGGGACTGATGAATTAGAAAGTGCTATTTAGTGTCTTGCAAACATTTCAAAATATTGTAAGCCCCCTTTCCTCATTAAGATATTCCTGAAACAAAACGAGAATGAATTTCATTGCAGAAGCATGAAATATGATAACTAATAAGGACAACGATAATCATTTTCTGTGCCGTACAGCAACTATGAGTGACACATGTAAATAGCCCCACTATATTCATTTAATATTGCTGATAATTAGCGTGAGCACTAAATTAGAATTGCCTTTATCAACCTCTGTTGTAAAGCACTGCAACAGCCTGGAGATACAAAACGAGCCGATACCTGGGTGAAGGCTCTGCCTGGCCTGCTGATAATGAAGCAGTGTACAGACTTTTAATTCCGTAAACAAATGGGGTGTTTCTAAGCATCAGGCTTCATCAAAAATGTAGCTGAATTAATTAGCAAACACATACTGCATGTTTGCCTAAATACTTTCATTCCCCGCAGGAGCTGAGCACCTTTCCTCATTTCCATCTGTTGGATATAGCGTTGTTCTAATTCTGAATTTCAAGCAAGTCCTACAAAATACACTGGGAGTGACTTCTGTAATGAGTTTACACAGTTCTATCAAGTGCTAAGGTGACTCTGGGGCTTTCTCTCAGCTCTCATGAGAAAAATCAACAAGATGTTTTAGCTTAGGAAAACGTTCCAAAAAATGTGTTATCCTGTGATTCTCCCACTCCATACGAATTCAGACCAATTCTGAATGAACTAACAAGGCTGGTACTGAACAACTTTCTGTGCCTAAAAGACACAAATGTGTTTTAAACAATGTAAACTGACAAGAACGCCCACCCCTGGGTAGCATGAGGCTATTTGACCTGTGTTAGGACCTCAGTAAATGCTTGCTGAATAAAGCAAAGCCAGCAGGGAGAAAAATCAAGTGAAACTTACATGGAGATACAAGTACATATTTCTGAATAGACACCATTTGTTATTTCTTTGGGCTGAAACACTGTTTTGTAAACTTCCAACTGTAACATAGTAGAACTTTAAAATTTATTCCCCTTGTTCTGACCCTGTCTCGGTTCAAGCCGTAGCTGCCTGGCTGTGACTGAAAGTCACAGTCACCTCCCTCTCCTCTTTCTTTCTCTCGCTCTTACCCTTCCTTCATTTTCCATTTTAGGAGCTGAATGGCTCTTCTAAAACTTTTCTGTTTTTCTCCATCCTGAAGATAAAGCCAAACCACGCAAGAGTCTTGTGGTATAACCACAACCAAACGCTCCAGGCTCCTTTAGCCCCGTGACTCAATCTCTGGTGCTCAGTGCTCCAGCCATATTCAAGTTGGTGTAGGTTTTCTTTCTGCCATGGTTTTCTCACCCCAGGACCTTTGCACAGGCTGCTGTCTGAAACTTTGCTCCCTCCCCAACTTTGCCCTTCTATGCTTTTGTCTGGCTTACCCCCACTTGTCTGTAAGTTTGTAACAGAGACACTCGGCTCCACCAGCCTTAATGAACTACCCCTGCACCTCGCTCAGGACGATTAATGTTGATCCATTCCATGCTTTCTTCAGCTGCTGACTCACACACTGGCTTATGCGGTATTACTTTTCCTGAGCCTTCACACCTAACATAAATGCCTAACACAGAGCAGGCATTCAGTGGATATGCTGTGAACAAATTAGGGCAACCTTCAAAAACTGAGGCATCTTCTTTGATATATTTACTGTAAGAATTGACATTGTAAATGAGAGGACATTGTAAGGAGAAGTATAGGGAGGTGAAGAGACCTGGATCCTCAGCTTGGCTTTGTTATTAGCTCTAAACAGTCTTTCCGGACCCGACTGTTTGCAAAACAGTTATACATTCTGTTTTTCCTTTCTCACTGGCGTCTCCATAAAGTGAATGGGGAGAAATACAACGCGCTGTGCACGCAAGGTATTCGCCTCACCATGATTGTTAGGAGATGCCTCAGTGGGCACCTGGCTGTCACATTCCTCCTCCAAAGCCACGGGACTGCCACTCCCATCACTCGGCCACTCAGGTCTCCCTTCACTCCCACCCTCACCGGTTTTCCCAAAGCACAGCTCTGTGGATTGGTGACCAAGGTTGCAGAGATTTCCGTGTTTCAGTTGTTTTTCTCTGCTCAGCAGCTGCTCTAGGGAAATTTCTCTTTCCCTAATCTTGGGCCGTGTGCTCTAGGTGAAGCTGACTCTGCTAAGGACTCCAGATCTGGAGCTTGCGAGTGGACACAGGTAATGAACAGGCTGCATTCTCCAGGCTGGGGTTGGAGGGGTACAGGCCACAGCTGGCCCTGACCAGTGATTCAGCCGGGATAGAGGGAAGCCCAGCCCCTGCCGAGAAAACAGGAGCGAAGATGACCATGCTCATCTCTGGACCAACTGGGAAACACACAGCCCTAGGAGTTACCAGCCATTAGCTTACGACAGGAAGTAAAGCCTCATCTGATGAAGCCCATGAACTAGACAGCAGACAGAACCTTGAAAAGACCTTGTTGTCGGGGGCGTGCTTGCCTGCTGATTCATGCCTCACTTGGAACTAGCGCTCACTGCTCAGCATTAACCGACAGGCAGGAGGGAGTGTTTCTGCGTCTTGACACAGAGTGGAACATATCTTTGTTGCTTCTCTTGGAAAAGGGATTATACAAAGATATTTTTTCCAGATGTGGTACAGCATGCCTATAATCCCAGCACTTGGGAGACTGAGGCAGAAGAATTGTCCAGAGTTTAATTCAAGCCCAGCCTGGGCTACATAGCAAGTTCAATTTGAACTACAGAGATCCTGTCTCAAAAAAAAAGAAAAAAGAAAAAGTTAATTTCTTCCTTAAAATGATATTTGAAAAAGAATCAGAATTTAAATTCATATTCAACTAATGCTCTAGAACAATGAAGTTAAATTTGTTAAAACAGTGTTAAGATCTTTATAAATAAAGTTTTATTAATTCAAAGTCCTATGTGTTGTAAATAGAATTCTGATCATTGATCTGGTTACTTGCCTTACTTCTAATTTAACTGCAGGTCTCGACATTATTAAAATATAAAGTGATTACACAGAAAAAAGGTTTATTTTCTCCAAAGTAGCATCCAAGGGAGAAAATGGTTCATGTGAGCCAGGAAAAGAAATCTTAATGTTCGTTTTGTTAAAATTCCAGCCTGACCTTTCTAACTAAATCTTTCAAAAATATTTTTGGCTTTCTAATTTGGTAAGATCCAGGTTAACTCAAGCTTGTCAGAATTGCTTTCTTCAGAAGTAAGCGGTTAGATCAGGAAATAAACCACAAAAATTCCTTAATTACTAGTCATCTAAGTAAGGCCTTATATTCTGGCTGAAGAAAAAAAACACCCAAGGAAGTAAATGCCTAGCAATCTTTTTCTGTGCATTTTTTCATACTAGCTAAGAAAAGCATCCTAGCAGCAAAGAGTTCAGGAGAACAGAGGGGTGACAGCTCATCAAGCCTTCCTCTCTAGGGAGCACGAGCTGCCTAAATTCTGTCTCCGTCAGTTCAAAGCTACTGGGGCTGCGCAGTGACTCCACTAATACCACTTCACGGATGAGTGTGTCTTATACTCATCTCACGTGTTTAAAAATTGGTCTGGACAAAACTATATTGGAATGGGCTCCAGAAAAACTAAGTAACTCCCCAGTAGCATCTTAAATTATTTATCACAGCAGCTTATTTAGTATTTGTTTAAGATGTACAACGAGTTCTCACTTCCCCTTTACAGAGTCATTGGGTAGATGCGTGATCACGGACCGCGGGGGCTCGTGAGGGCCCTAGGTATTGACATAGTTGGACAAACCTCCAGCCCTGGCCTGGATACATCTTTTAGAGAGGTTCAGACAAGTAGTCTGTGTCTAATGACTTCATGGTTCAGAAACAACTGATCATCAACAAGATCAATCAATTAGCAAGTAGAGATTTTAAATGATAAGAATAAAGTCATGGTTCATTACTTCCTATGGGTCAGGAGCTATGTGAAGAAGGTAAAAAATATATATGTCACCTACTTCTCACAACCATTCTACAAATTTAATTAAACTGACTATATAGAAGAAATCGAGGATTGGAGAGGTTAAAAGACTTTCTGAAGAATTAGGGTTTAAATTAGAATATCCCTACAGAGCAAAAGTAAAACAGCAGCCCCTCTGGGAGAACCACCAAGTAGAATTTAGCATGCTTTTGACTTTTCTGTTTATCAGGACCTGTTCCTTTGTGTTTTCCTTATAAAATCTGAATAGTGCCAAGTGTGGCAGTACATGCTTGTAATCCCAACATTTGGGAGGCTGAGGCAGGAGAATTGGGTATTTTGTTCAAGGCCAACCTGAGCTACATAGGGATCAAGGTCAGCCTCAACTACATAGTGAGACCCTGTCTCAAAAAAGAAAAAAAAAAGTGAATGGTAATGTGCATGTGGATGTGTGCAGCTTTTGGCATAGCAATTCAATGTTAGTATAGAATTTAAATTAACATGAATTTTCGAGTGAAATTATCATGAAATTACAGATGAACCTGGCTCTTTCTGAAGATCAATCTTCCAGGAAAAAAAACCTACTTATTAAATATGTGTCAGTAGTTGAAGCACAGAAGATAATACCACCCCTTGCTAGGTCCAGAGACTCCCAGCTTCAGAAGTGTAGTTTGAGTGACCCAGGGTGGTCACAGGAATCTTCTCAACCACACAGCAACCCTCTTAGTTAGAATGTGCCAGCCGGCCACAGGTAATCCAAGACAGTGGAGGTGATGGGGTATAGGTGTGATTTTCAAGTCCAGGCGCATTAGCTCTGTGGTATGTGTATAATCATCCCACTTAGACTGTGGTCCAAGTCTTTTGTGGCACTAAGACAGCCAAGGCCTCCACTTCCTTCTCCACTGAAGGTTGGTTGCAGGAAGGTAACTGTGCTAGGAGACTCATAAAGCACTATCTTCTCTAGTGTGGTATCAACTGCTCTAATGCAGGCGGGAATTGACTGAGATGCTTTTGAAGGGTTAGGATGTCAGCATCTTCCAGCAGCTCCCCTATTTCCTCGAGCTTCTCAGGGATGAGGAAGTATCTTTCTGTAGGACACAGCTACTCTCACCTGGCTGATGATCAGCAGGAAAGGGAAAGCTCCCTCGCTGCTGAGGAGCTCTCCTCCTTTAAGTTTCCTCGCCTCTATTCCAGCACCACGCGGGGATTTTACTGCAGGCTCTTCAGTACCACTTCTAACAAAGGTAGCTTGGTAGCTGAGTAAGAATATCTCCAAAGTACAATCAGGACACTTGGTGTTAGAGCTCTGGCATATCAAAATGAAATACAGCTTGTGAATAAAATGCATCCTATAAGTAGTTACTGTGCAATCTGCTAAAATAGAGGCCCAGAGAGATGGTTCTATTTCCTAAAGCTTTCTGGTCAAGCAAATGGAAAGCTGAAAACCTCCAAGCCCTCTGCTGTCAGGTTTCAGGCTAGTTTAAGCTGTTATAGGACTGCAGTGGGTTGCAAGTCAGAGCTGCCTCAGCAGTCCTGCTATGCAGCAGTTGGGCCCAGTCCCCCCGCCCCCCACCACGCTCTGAGGAGGGCCGAGGGAGACTATCCCAGGAGGGAGCCCTGCACACAGCAGTCAGAGCCAGACCGTTTTTATTATCTCCTTTGTATCTTGGGGTTCTGCATTACATTAATTGGCTTGAAGGGCTTTTGCTGCTCAAAGAAAAAAAAAACTTAGAATAAAAACTGATTTTCACAGATGATGAGTGAGACATTCTAATTTTATAAATGTAGCAACTAGAGTCCAGGGCAGAGAGATGATCTGCCCCACGGTCTTCTCACCAGCAAATGCCAGCGGTTTTCTGACTCCTTGATTACTCTTCCCAACTGACTGTGCGATCAGGCAGCTCTGCTCATGTGTCTTCTGTCCACGTATCTCAGGCTTAAGCAAACCCCAGCCTCTATATGTACGTTTGTTACTATCTAATGAACTTCTTTCTGTGTAGCTTTAAGCCACCAGGACTCAGGGGGCCTCTTCCCCTTTCGTGCCCTCAGCTCTTCTTCTGAAGTCTTTGGCCTCCATGATGACAGGCAGCTTGGGGAACTCCCCTCCTCAGAACTTGGAGGCGCTCATTAAGCTATTGAGTTGTGCTGCTGTGAACATGGGAATGCATGAATCATTGTAACATGATATATTTAATTCTTTTCAGAAGATACCTCAAAGGGGAACAGCTGGGTCAGTGGAATTTCTATTTTTAATTTTCTGAGGACTCTCCGTACTGATTCCCATAGTGTTTGTATTACTTTACATCCTGAAAATAAAGTAGAAGGGTTCCTTTTTCCTGCAGCCTCATCAACATTGGCTATTACTTGATTTCTCAGTAATAGCCATTCTTTCTTGAGGAAGACAGCATCTGTGCTCATTCTGTGAGGGCAGACAGAAATACCAAAATGACATCCAGGATTTGGAGACAGATTCATCTAATGTTGGTTGGGCACTGACAAAGAATCCATCCTTATAAAAATGTCAGGCCCTGAAGGCTCAGGGAGAAAGGTTTTATGAGGTCTGCAAAGGGGAGGTACAGAGGCAGAGTACTTAGCTATCTTTGATTGGTTCTTACAGTATGCATCATAGTAAACCAGCTGTGCATCACAATGGCCATCTGTTTCTAAGAAACTAAAGCAACCAGAACTGCAACAGGAACTGTCACCCAGGCAACTGAAGTATACTGGCTAGAGGTTGGGGCATTTTCTGCTACACTTCTCCCCTCTTTTAGTTTCCTGGCAAATCTTTGCTGGGCATGTTACATGTGATTTTCTGAGACAAGGGACAATTAGAAGAAGTAACATTAGGGATGTCAGTGGCCCTAGGGTGGGCCCTAGACAAGGTTCCCAAGATTGGAAAGCTTTCCCCTATTATAGGGTCTCTCCCTAAGTTGCCTTTAGGAAGAGACATGTTTCAGGCCAGCCTGTTCTGTAACACTACTCTGGCAAGGGAGTTTGTTTGGTCAATTGTAGAATAAGGGGTGGGGCATTACTGGTTGTTTCCTATTTTAAACCACAGCTAACAAGAAAGCAGGGAGCAAAAAAATACATACACAAGCTGAAATGAAAGCAGGGACTTGGGTAAGCAGCCTGGGAAGGCACAAAAAAATCAAAGGGAGCAATGCATATAGAACAATCCTATGAATGGTGTCCTCAGGCTTCAGTCGTGCCTGGACTGGTCAGTGCCTGGGGCCCCCAGAGTGGGGCTTTGAGTGCATTATCTCTTTAAAGTGAAATTTAGAAGAGGTGTCCATTGTCTGGATGGGCTCTTTTAACTTTGGAATGGTGGATCTAAAGCTGGATTTCTGAAACTCATAGAAGTAGTTAATATGCACCTGGGTTATATGTGTGCATAGGGGTGTCTACAGGAATGGCTGGTCTTCTAGCTAAATTTTACGGAACTGGTTACAAGCTGTTTCTACAGGGTTGCGTTTTCTTTTTTAAACTTTATTAGATCTTTGTGGCCTATATGTTGTATAGTCCTGCCGATTTTGAGTTATCTCTGTTACAAGTGCAGGCTTGTTGTCTCTGCCAATATTTAAGGGTAGGCCATATCTAGGGATAATTTTTCACAGCAGGACCCTACAAACTTTTGTTGCCCTCACAGCTCAGGTAGGGAACGCCTCAGGCCAGCCTGAGTAGGTGCATATAAACACCAATAGATAACTGTTAACTTTCATAAGGCTTTACTTTGGTGAAACCTATCTGCATGTTGGGTGGAGGTCAGGGTCTGTGACACAGATGCTGAACCCTGAGCTGGCTGCAAGAGCACAGGTGCCAGCACTACAGCTTGAGCTTGTAGAACACATAGCAGGAACGTATCTGGCTTTAATTAGGATGGATCTTCCAGGAGTACTGGGTAAAGATCTTCTGACTGACATTGATGTTTCAGTCGATCAGAGTGAGCTTAGGCCTCTGGACTGGATTACTTTGAGTGCAGTTTTGGTGTCATTAGTGGCAGGTTTGCAAACAACATCAGGAAGTAGTAGCAGGCAAGCTCTGGAAAAATAACTTTGTCCGAGGTGATCACAACATATTTAGCCTGTTGGACTTTAGTCCTAACACAGCTACTTCCATTTGTAAATAGGGTATACTCAGCATCTGTCAGGGGGTCCATTTTTCAGGTTTGTTTGGCTCAAGAACAGTTCATCAATCAGGGCCAGGTAGTAGGTCCAGTATAATATACAGCAGCTTGACAGTTAGGTCTTGGTCTAATGAAAGCTTTTCAACTTTTTGATTAGAAGGACAGTGGCTGTTAGAGCGTGGAGGCAAAGGGAGGGGTGAGGTAGCCCTTAGTAACTCAATGCAAGTATTTGCACGGATTTCTGTGAACTCAAGGATCCAGATTTTATAGAACCCAGCAGCTGCAAAAAATTTACGGAGTTTCTTTGTTGTAATCAGTTTCTGCCAGATCTTGCAGCAGAGCTTCTGTGCCTTCCCAGTGGTACAGCTTGGGTGTCATTAATCAGGAGGCAGATATGTTTTGTTCTAGGAAGCTACTGTGATCAGCCATGGGGGCTTTTTTAAAAGAGAGTAAACAAGTTTCTGAACCTCTCAGAAGTTGAGTCCAGGTCAGTTAACCTTTGAGTTTAGAAATGGTGTCTTTTTATGTAAAGGTGAAGAGGGGTTGGCTGACAGGAGCCAACTGAAGGCAGAAGACATTCTTATGTTCAGTCAAGTTTTCCAGCAGGCTGGGGGTTTCAGAAGACAGAAGCAATGTATATGGAGGGCAATTGTGATGGCATTGGCAGCTTAGAGATTGTCTTGGTTACTTATCTCTCGTTGCTGAGACCAAATATCCAACGCCCAAAATGAAGGAAGGAAAGGTTTACTTAGCTTACAGTTTGTGGAGGTTTCAGTCCATACTTGGCTGGTTTTGAGGGAGAGTGGCACATGGCAGAGGGCAAACCTTCATGTCAGTGGAGCACAGCCAGTACAACCAGCAAAAGGGAGGAATAGCAGCAAGCAGTCTCTTTCCCTCCCTTACACTGTAAACAAGCTACCCCCGCCCAGAGGGCGTGTAGCTCTCACACAGTCTCCATGCCCTCCTCTTCCACAGGCTCAGGATGTATACAAAGCACTGGCTTCCAGCTGAGTCACTCAGCCAAGCCTCCAGACTCCCCAAGTTGACACAACGTATCAACCAGAACAGAGATCTTGAACTGGCTTTATAGGCAGGAGAGGTATATTTTAGCAGTTTTAGAGTCTATTATTTTTTCTTGGGGGATCATGATGGCAAGCAGGAAGGGACAGAGTAACAGGCTGTCTCAGAGAAAGGGTTCCGGTGGCTTGGCCAAATCTCTTGTTAGAGCCTCCCCCAAGATATTGGAGAGTTCTCAGACTTCTGTGGTAATTAAATCCAAGTGACTTTCATTTTGTCTCAGGAGTTTCCCAGTTAAAGGGGCTCTATGGGAGTGGCTCATGAGCAGAAAAAGGCATCTTTTAAATCTAGACATGTAAACCAGGTGGCATCTGGAGGTAATGGTCCAAATAGGGTGTATGGTTTGGGAACCGCAGAGCGCAAAGTGATTAACAGTCAGTCAAGTCCTTGAACTGCTTTAGGTGGCTGAGGTGTGATGGGATGCCTGTGTGCTTCCCATGACATAGGACATTTTCTGACAGCAATGGGGGCTTCAGTGAGGTGGCGTAGTTGATGGTTAGGCCCCGAGATGAGTCTTTGGCCCCGGCCTCTGACAGGAGAGTTTTCAGAATTTCAAGATTGCGGTTGTCTGTCTCAGGCTGAGGCAGGTGTCAGAGTTGCAAGCGCAGGGTTAAATAAGAGGGAGGCTGACTGGCTTGGTGCAAAGGAGACAGAACTTTTAACTTGAAGAGGAGATCTCTTCTGAGAAGTGATATGAGGACTGCTTATACAGGAACTCGTGTTTGGTGAGCCGTTCTCCCAGGCCGCAGGTTTGTGCCTGGCAGAAGGAGAAACAAGCAAGAGTCCCAGTTTCCCCAGTGATAGTAACTTCCTGACTGAGGGGACTTTTGAAAGCAGAGCGTTTTGTTCCATTGCCTACCAGGAGAGTCATATATTGGCTCCCAATATGGACATGGAAGCTTTTGAGAGTCCTTATCATTATTTAAGAGAAAAAAATAAAATAAAACAGTCTGAAAACAGGACACTAGGAGACTAATGCTGGTTAATAGGTTGCATATTGCTACCTTTAAATTAGTTACTCAGTGTACCAAATATAGGCATTTAATTATCCAAACAATGTTAGCACAAACCTTCCTTTTCAATGAACTAAGACATGGGGGCTGGGGGTATAGCTCAGTGGCATAAGCGCTTGCCTGGCAAGCGCAAGGTCCTGAGTTCGATCCCCGGTACCGGAAAAAAAAAAAAAATTCAATGAACTAAGACAAATTAGTAGTAGAACTATCTGAACTATATGTGTGTGTGTGTGTGTGTGCGTTTGCTTTTTCCTTTCTTCCTTTCTCCTTTCCCCCAACCCAGTTTCTGTTTCCTTCTGAACAGTTTCTTCCCATTTTACAATATCTATTGTACATTTTCTATCTTACTTACTCTTTCAGCTTGTCACACTAGGGAGACAATATGATGTTTACACATATGAATCTGGTTTATTTCACTTATAGGTGTGGTCTTGAATTGCATCCATTTACCTATAAAAGTCCCTAGTTTATCCTTCTTTATGGCTGAGTAATAACAAACACTCCATTGTATAAAAGACCACATCTTTTTTTATCCATTCTTCAGTTGATGGGCATTTGGATTATGTCCAAGATCTAGCTGTTACAAATTGTGCTACTATAAACATGGTTGCACATATATCGCTACAGTAAGATATTTTTAATTCTTCTGGGAAGACACCGAGGAGGGGCATAGCTGGGTCCAATGAGACCTCCAATCCTAGTTTTCTTAGGAATCTCCACACTGATTTCCACAGTGGTTGGACCAGTCTACACTTCCCCCAACAATGAAGAAGGGATCCTTTTCCCATACAGCCCCTCCAGCATTTGTTATTGGTTGATTTCTTGATAATAGCCAGTCTTTCTGGGATGAGATGGAATTTCAGTGCCTTTTTAAATTTGCATCTCTTGAATGACCAGTGATCTGAGCATTTTTTCATATATTTTTTGCTGTTTGTATTTCTTCATCTGAGAAGTGTATACTCATCTCAGATAACCATTTTTAGATTGGGTCTTTAAATTCAGGGGTCTAATTTTTTTTTGAGTTCTTTATGTGTTCTCAATAGTAATCCTTTGTCTGAGGAACAGCTGGCATTTTTTTTTCTCACCTTGTGGGTTGTCTCTTCAATCTGTTGGTTTCTCTTGATGTGCAAAAGCTTTTTAATAAGATGAGATCACAGTCATTGATTCTTTGTGATAGTTCATGAGTGTTTAGAGTTTTATTCATAAAGTCTTTGCCTACCCCAGTGTCTTCAAGAGTTTTACCTATTCTATCTTCCAGCAGATTCAATATTTCTGTTTTAATGTTACATATTTGATCCATTTTGAATTTAGTTTAGTGCATGGTGAAAGATATGGATCCAATTTTAATCTTCAGTATGTGCAAAGCCAGTTTATCCAGGACCATTTATTAAAGAGGCTATCTTTCTTCCAGAGAATGTGTTTTGCACCCTTGTCAAAGATAAGGTGGCTGAGTATGTCTGGAGTTGTTTATGCATCTTCTAATCTGTTCCACTGATGTTCAGGTCTTTTTTTTTTTTTTTTTGCAAGTACCATGCTGTTTGCATCACAGTATAATTTCAAATCAGGGATTGTGATGCCTCCTGCCTTGCCTTTGTTGCCCAAACTTGCCTTTGCTACTCTAGGTCTCTTCTGCTTCCAAATGAATTTTAGTATTGTTTACTTCTCTGAATTTTAGAATTTTGATCACAATTGCATTAGATCTGTATAGTAGTTTTGGAAGTATTTTCACTATATTGGTTCTTCTTACCCAAGAGCAAGGGATATCTTTCCATTTTCTGATATCTGCTTCAATCTCCTTTTTCAGAGTACTATAATTTTCAAAGTAGAGGTCTTTTATTAGATTGATTCCTAGTATTTCATTTTTTGAGATGCTATTGTGAAGATATTATTTCCATAATTTTTCTCTCAGTGAGTTTGTTATTCATGTACAGGAAGGCTATTGATTTTTGAGTGTTGACTTTGTATCCAGCTGTGCTACTGAATTTGCTTATTTAGTGGAGTTTTTGATGTCTTCTATGTAGAGTATCATGTCATCTGCAAATAATAATTTTTCTTCCTCTCCTGTTGTTATTTCTTTTATTTCTTTGTCTTGTCTGATTGCTCTGGTTAAAATTTGCAAAACTATGTTGAATAATAATTGAGACAGTGGACATTCTTCTCTTGTTCCTCATTTTTGGGTGAAAGCTTTGAGTTTTTGTTCATTTAGAATGATGTTGACTGCTGATTTGTCAGAAAGCTTTTTATCAGTTTAAGATAAAGACTATTTATATTTTTATTCCTATTTTTCAGTAGGATTTTTTTTTACCACGAATGGGTACTGGACTTGGTCAAAAACTTTTTCTGCATCTATTGAGATGATCACATGGTTTTTGTCCTTGGCTCTGTTAATGTGGTGTGTTACATTTATTGATTTACATATGTTGAGCCAATCCTGCATCCTTGGGATGAATCCACCTTGATCATAAATGATCAAGGCATATAACTATAGAAACTGTCTAATTTTTTAATTTCATCTGTGACTCACTGGTTGTTCAGGAGAGTGCTATTTAATTTCCATATAAAATTCTTGTGGTTTCTTGTGCCATTAGTTCATTTAATTGCACTATGGTCTAATAAAATGCATGGGATAATTTCAATTCCTTTGCATTTACTTCAGCATGTTGTATAAGCTAGTATGTGGTCTAGTTTGGAGAATATGTACATCTGAGAAGCATGTGTATTGTGATATTGTGGGGTGGAATACTCTGCAGAAATCTACTAAGTCCGTTTGTTGAAAAATTTGATTCAGTTCTAATATTTCATTGTTAAGTTTTTGTCTAGTTGATCTGTCTTTTTGTGACAGTTGGGTATTGAGATCCCCAACACAATTGTATTAGTGCTTATTTGATTTTTCATTTCCAATAACATTTGTTTTATGCAGTTGGGAGCACTGGTATTTGTTGTATATATATTAATGATTGTTATCTCTTCCTCTTGGATTGTTCTTTTATACGGATGTAGTAACCTTCTTTGTCTCTCTTAATAAGTCTTGGCTTGAAATTCAATTTGTTTGTGAAGAGAATAGCTACCCCTGATTTTTTCTGGGTTCCCATAACATAGAGTATTATTTACCATCCTTTGACTTTCAGTCTATGAATTTTTTTACGTGGCCAGCTCTGCATTAATGTGTTTCTTGTATGCAGCATATTGTTGGATCTTGCTTTTTGATCCATTCTGCTAGTCTATGTCTTTTGACTGGTGAATTGAGACCATTAATATTGATGGTTATAACTAATATGTGTTGACTTATCTTTCTTACATTTTTTTCCTATTGTTGGCTTCCCCTTCTTTCCCCAACTCTGTGTAATTGTTTTCCTTGCTTGATGGATTCCTTCTGTTGTGGTTAATGGAGTTGTAGTCCTCGTTATCTGTTTTTAGACTATCCTTGAAAACATTTTTTGTCCTGGTTTTGTGGTCATAAATTTCTTCAGCTGTTCTTTGTCGTGGAAGTTTCTTACTTCTCCATCAGTTTTGAAAGATCGTTTTGTGGGGTGCATCAATCTGGGTTGAAGACTATTTTCCTTTAAAGCTTGGAATACTTTACTCCAAGCTCTCCTTGACTTGAGGACTTGAGCTGAAGAATCAGCTGTAATTCTAATGGGCTTGACTTTATAGGTGATTTGTTTATTTTCCCTAACAGCTTTTAAGAATCTATTACATTATATTTCTGGAATCTTGACTATGATATGTCTGGTTGTAGATATTTTTTGATTGTGGCTAATTGAAATTCTATATGCTTCTCTTACTGTATGTGAAATTCTTTTGCTCTACCAGGGAGGTTTTCTGCCATGACACTTGTGAACAGTTTTTTTAAAATATCATTTGTGTTATCTCTTGCTTTTTCATTAACTCCAGTCCATCTTAAGTTATTGTTCTTTGCCTCATCTAGCAGTTGCTGGATTGATTTCTCATGGTACTTTGCTATTTTTAAGAAATCTTTCCTTTAAAAAATATTTCTTTTCATAATTGCTGACAGCAAGCCTCTCTTCCATATCTGGAATCCTATCCTCACTTTGGTTTAATCTGTTACAGATACTTCCAATGGGATTTTTAATTTCTTGGATATCTTCTTTAATCTGTCTTATGGATTCCATCTCTTTCCCATAATGAGCATTCATAGCGTCCATAATTTTAAGCTCCACTATTTTTTGCCTGTATCTTCTGTAGAGTCACTAAGCACAGTTTTCATTGTGAACACCATCTCTACGTGATGAGAAATGATTCCTGATTTGTTTTCTTCTAGAGCCTCATTCCACTGCTTTGTTGTTACCAGTTCAGAGAAGCCAGGGGGGTGACTTTCAGAATGTCTCACCTCATTGCCCCCTGGATTTGCCTTGGGTGAGCTGGATGTCTGAGTTTGCATCTTATTTTAAGTGTCTTCTCATTTTTTCTTTTTTCTTTTAGTTTAATACCTGGCATGATGCTTGTAAATTGCCTGTGGTAGGTTGCTTTATTGCTAGTATTTAGAACCCTTAGAAAATGACTACTTCTCTGAGTTGTCTTCCAGGTGTAGATACCTTTTGGTTTTGAGTCTGTTGCAAGGTCCTACCTCTTCAGTTTGTGGAAGATGCAAAGTTAGTGCCTGCTTGGCCCAGCCCCTGCTTCTTTGGCACTGTGCCACAGTATTTTCTATGACCTCTAGTCAATCTCAGTCTTGAAATATCAGGTAGAATATCTATTTAGAATCATTATGTCACTTTTGGCTAAAGTGGTACCACCAGGAATAACAAAACAACATCAAACACAACCTAGAGAATTACAAATGGAGATTACCATTAATTTTCTCTCTTTAATCTTATGAACTAGATTTATGGCTACATAAAAACACCTAAAATAACATCTAAAGCAGACCCCAAAATTATATGCAGTATATAAATCCTTAATATGTCAATTTTACCCTCAGTGGTTAAAACTTAAAATGGGTGATGGAGAAAATAGAGAAGTAGAAAACAAGGAGATTAGAAGAGTAGAGGGCAAAGGTGGATCACACTAACAGCGGGAAATGGATGCAAAAGATTGGAGGGAAAAAAGAGGAAGAAGAGTTAAAAAGAGCCGAACAGAACAACAACCACAAAGAGGCTAGAATCCATATAAAAACAAGATGAAACAATGAAGGGGGGAGAAAAAAAAGCAAAAAACATAACTGAGACAAAAACAGCAAGAAAACAAACAGGAGAGAGGAAAAAAAAGTCCACTTCCAGATTTTTTTTCTGCTGTCTCTGGTAGACAGTGTGTGGAGACAGAATCTAGATCTGTGTTGATTTATCCCAGCAAGTCAGCAATTGTTTTTTGGTAGGGTAGTGGATAATTTCAGTGAGCCTGAATCTTCTGGCTGAGACCAGACTCATTCATCCTGCTGCTATCAGCACACATTCTGAGGTCTGAGCCCAGCTGGGTTCTTCTAGATGGAGTCAACAGCTGCTCTGAGTTCTGAGCTCAGCCCTCTCCAAGATGGCGCTCAGCCTATTGTTCTCACCCATGTGTAATGACTAGGCCCTCTCCATTCACTGCCAGCTAACACAGTCCTCATATCTACTGCCCCTATTCAGTGCTGTATCTCTCTGTGTAGCCCTTTGGGGTTGCCAGCAGTCACTGTGCGTCCTCAGGTTTGAATCACTCCTCTTGAGCAGTGAGTCCCATCTCAGGCAGAAGGCACTACCAGCTATCTCCTTTGTTGAAGTTTCTCTTCACTGTCTCCATGGGTTTTAACTCATGCTTCAGATCCTTCCTGGGTCCGGTAGACCTACTTCCCTCCTTCTTGTCTTCCTTGAGTTGGTATATTCCAACATCTAGATGGCAACCCTCAGAAAGGCTCTTTCTCTGCTGCTTACCACTCCACCATCTTGGTACTTCTCCACCCTTATCTTTTAATTTGAAGGGGCATTTATTTTTTAGTGCCCATAGTCCTTATATCAGGCTTCTGAGTAGCAATGGTAATTTTTTACATATTGATGGACTTTTTGTTCCCACTCTTTGATGTCTTTGAGAAGCACTTGACTGATTTTAGGTTTCTAGGCAGGAAAACCTTTTGAAAGGCCATGGAAACTCATTTGTCAGGGCTGAAAGTCCAATTTCCCTGAGTCAAAATGTGGAACTCACAAGGAACTATTGACAGTCAACTTGGGTGGGTGTTAGATCAAACCATCTCACCACGATAGGAAGCAGAACACTGGAGGGAGGGCATCCGTGGCTGAATGCAGGCAATGACTAGCTGGAACCAGTTCGATTGGCTGGAAGTACATGAGTTGGGAGTGGGGAGTGAAGTGATAGCTGTTGGCAGCAACTGTGGTAGTCCATGAGGTTTCCAAAGCAGAATTCTCAGGAAGAATGGGTCCATTTTTCCTTTATTTTCCCCTTTGAGTAGTTCTGTTTTATTTTTAACTCTATAACTTCAGAAAAGATCTTTTTCCTGTAGACAGACACTGTGTGTTTTGACTAACTAGTTCCCACCTCTGGCTTCCTACATGTGTGTTATGTACCTTTGAACAATGGCACTACAGACAAAGGGTGGGTGCCCCTCAGAGAGAGACCATTTAGATGCCCACCTGATTGCCCTTCACAGGAACTTAGCTAAGGAGGATGCAAGGTCTCTTCTATACCATATGTTGATCATCACAGAACTTCAGGTGAGGGCCCAGTCAGCCCCTGCAACCAGCGCTTCCCAGTCTTGGCACACAGATGGAGCAGCCTACTGCTTGTGATGTCCGTTCCACTCACTCACACATTCATTGTGCAGGGACTCAGAGGTTAAACATTCTAACTCCCTTCTCTTCAGGGTGGTCCTGACTAATGAGAGTTGATCCATCTTTCCTTCTTCTTGAACTGAGCAGGACTGACAGGCAAACTAACTGGGGTGCCCCTGGGGGTTATACCTTAACCAATGACCAGACCTTACTGTGTCTTCCTCCCTTTTGGGTCAGATGTGAGCCACTCAGTGAGGAGTCAAGAATCCTCCTCCAGACCTCTGAGGTAACTTGAGAAATCTCGAGGGTGCCCCTGCCCACTGGGACCTGGAGAGTTCCTTGCTCCATTCTTGAGGTCCACAACCAATGAGCAAAGAGGTCAGAATGGTCAGTCTTAGCCAATGCACCAGATGCAATTCCAAGGTAGAATTCTCAAGACTGACAAGGAGTCAATCTTTATTAAAAATGTCCAGCCCCAAAGGATCCAGGAGGGAGGTTTTTATGGGGTCTGCAAGGGGAGATACAGAGATAAAGTATGTGGCTATCTTTGATTGTTTCTTACAATATGCATCATAGTGAACCAACTATGCATCACAGTGACCAATCATTCCTAAGAAACTGAAGCAACCAGAACTGCAACAGGAACTGTCACCTGGCAACTGAAGTATACTGGCTGGAGGTTGGGACATTTTCTGCCACAATTTAATTTACATTTCTCTAATGGCAAGTGATGTTGAATATATTTTCACATACTTATTGGCCATTTGTACTCCTTCTCAAAGTGTCTGTTCATTTCTGTTGCCCATATTTTGATTGTGCCTTTATTTTTGGTGGGGATATAATTTTTTTCGAGTTCTTTATATTTCTAAATATTAATCTTCTGTCCAGGATACAGCTAACAAAAAATCATTCCATTCCTTCTGTTGTCCCTTCACTCTGTTCATTGTTTCCTTTGCTGTGCTGAAGCTTTTGAATTTTATGTAATCCCATTTGTTGGTACTTGCTCTTATTTCTTGTGCAATTGGCACGCTTTTCAGAAAGTCCTTGTCTTTGCCTATTTTTATCTTCTATCAGATTGTTTCTATTTTAACATTTAGATCTTTGATCCATTTTTATTTTAGTTCAGCACACGGTGCATGCATAGGTTTAGACTCTATCTTCTGCATAAGGAGAGCCAGTTTCCTCAGCACGATTTGCTAACGAGGCCGTCTTTCCTTCAGTGTATGCTTTTGGTCCACTTGTCAGAGATCAGACGACTGAACGCGCCATCTGTTTCTGCATCCTCTGTTCTGTTCCCCCAATGCACAGGTGTGGTCCACAGCCAGTACTAGGCTGTTCTTATCACTGCAGCTTTTTAATTTAACTTGAAAACTAGGATGGGGATACCTCCTCGTTTACCCTTGCTTCCCAGAATTGCTATTTGCCATTGCATTCTGTTTGGCAGTATCTTTTTGAGGATCTTTGTCTCTGTGTTCATGAAAGAGACTGCCCTGTAGTAGTTTTCTTTTTAGGTTGAGTCCTTTTCTGGTTTCAGAATCAAGATAATGCTAGCTTCCAGGAATGACTTTGGCAGTACTCTTTTCCTTCAATTTCATTAGTTTGAGGAGTATTGGCATTAGATCTATCCTAAGGCTCTTATTGAATTCTGTGGTAAATCTATTGAGTCCTGGTATTTTCTTCATCAGTATACTTTTTATTACTGCCTCAATTTCATTGGTTGTAATTGGATTATTCAGGGATTTTATATTTTTTTGGTTGAGTTTTGGTAATTCACAGATATCTAGGAATTTACCCACTACTAGACTCTAATTTATTTGAGTTGAAGTTTCCAAGTAGCTATTAATAATCTGGATTTGGGCAGTGTCTGTTGTAATTCTGTCTATTGGATTTCTAATTGCATTGGTATAGATCTTTTCTTTCCTTGTTTTTGGTACAATTGACTAAGAGCTTGTCTATTTTGTTTATTCTTTTGAAGAACCATTTCTTTAATTCATTGATTTTCTGTATTCCTTTAGTGTAAATGTCATTAATTTCTGCTCTGAGCTTTATAATTTCCTTCTTTACACCAGCTTTGGATTTGACTGTTCTTGTTTGCTAGGATCTTAAGGTGCATCCTTCGGTTATTTAGTTGGATTTGTACTTTTTTCTGTTGTGGGTATTTGCAGAGATAGACTTTTCTCTTAGGAGTGCTTTCATTATGTCCCATAATTCTGGGATAATCATTTGATTCTAGGAACTATCTAATTTCTTCCTTAATTTCTGCTTTGATCCACTGATTATTCAAGAGGGTATTGTTTAATCTCCATGTGCTTGTATAATTTCTGTGGTTTCTTGTGCCTCTGATTTTTTAGTCTAATTGCACTATGATCTCATAATATGCATGGGTAATTTTGATTCTTTTATGTTTATTTAATCATGCCTTATTGGCTAGTATGTGATTTATCTTGGAGAAAGTGTTATGAGCTGCTGAGAAGAATGTTTATTCTGTTGTTTTGTGGTGGAACACTCTGTAGATGTCTATTACATCCATTTGTTCAATGGTGTGGTTTGACTCATATTTCTTTGTTAACTTTTGATCCAGTTGATCTACTTTATAGTGGGATATTGAGGTCCCCAGCTATAATTGTGTTAATGTTTATCTGATTTTTTATGTGCAATAGTATTTGTTTTATGAAATTAGTGCACTGGTCTTTAGTGCATATATTTATAATTAATATTTCTCCTTGCTAAATTGCTTCCTTAACCAATATATAGTGACCTTCTTTGTCACTTCTGATCAGTTTTGTGTTGAAGTTCACTTTGTCTGAAAATAAGATAGTTACTCCTGCTTGCCCTAGGGCTCTTTTTCATGGAAAATTATCTTCAATCCTTTGATTTTTATAGTCTATAAATTTCTTCTTCTAGTTCTAGTTCTCCTCCTCCTCCTTCTTCTTCAACTTTTGAGACAGAGTCTTGCTCTGTAGTTCAAGCTGGACTTAAAGTCACTATGTAGCTGTTATGGTTGATACATTGTGTCAACTTGGGAAGTCTGGAGGTTTGTCTGAGTGACTCAGCTGGAAGCCAGGGTGCTTACTTTGTATACATTCTGACCCTGTGGAAGAGGAGGGCATGGAGATTAGGCGAGAGCTACACGGCCCCTGGGTTGGGGGAGCCTGTTTACAACATAAGGTAGGGAAAGAGGCTGTTTGCCGCCATTCCTCCATTTTGCTGGTTGTTTTTGCTGTGCTCTGCTGCCATGAACATTTGCCCTCTGCCATGTGCCACTCTGCCTCAGAACCAGCCAAGTATGGACTGAAACCTCCACAAACTGTAAGCTAAATAAACCTTTCCTTCCTTCATTTTGGGCGTTGGGTATTTTGTTTCAGCAATGAGAGAAAAATAACCAAGACAGTAGCTAAGGCTGGTCTCAAACTCACAGTGATCCTTCTGCCTCAGGCTCCTGAGTGCTAGGACCATACCTAGCCCTATAAATTTCTTTTTTAAGTAAATGTATTTCATGTACATAGCACGCTGTTGGGTCTTGGTTTTTGATCCAACCTGCTAATCTGTGTTTTGTGATTGGGGGGGTTGAGTCCATTCACACTGAGAATTATTACGGAAAGGTGCTGACTTATTTGTGTCATTGTATTGTTTTCCTGTTGCTGATTTAATAGTTTTCTTCTGCTGCCAAACTGCTCACCCTGCTTGACGTGTTGATTTCCTCAGATATTTTGAAATCCTTAGTTTTATTGCCTCTTCCTAGGCCATTCTTCAGAAATATTTGGCAGGCTGATTTGGTGGCCAGGAATTTCTTAAGGTGCTTTTTGTCATGGAAAGACTGTATTTCTCCATCAATTTTGAAAGATAGTTTTATAGGATATATTAATCTGGATTAGAAGTTGTTCCTTCAGACACTTCATGCCAGTCTCTCTTGGTCTTTAAGATTTGTGTTGAGAAATTTGCTGTAATGGGTTTACCTTTATAAATGATTTGTTTCTTTCTCTCTAATATCTCTTAAGAGTCTGTCTTTGTGTTGGACTTCTGGAATCTTGACTATGATGTGATGTGGAGGATATCTTTTCTGATAATGTATATTTGGGGTTCTGTATGGCTCATTATTGGCATGTTACACTCTCCAGATACGAGAGGTTTTCTGCTATTATTTTTGTAAACAATTGTGTGTGTGTGTGTGTGTGTGTGTACCATTCATGCTGTCTTCTGAGTTTGCACTAATTCCACTAATCTTAGTCTTCCCACTTCAGGTAGTAGCTGTTGGATCCGTCTTTCATATTTTCTTATGCATTGAAGATATCTCTGATTAAATGGACACCTTCATCAGCCCTATTGTTCAGTTCTGACACTCTTCTCACATTGCTCATTTCTAAGCAACGAATGTTTAGTCTATACTTTCAATAGAATATTTAATCTTCTGGATTTCTCTTTGGTAGCATTTCATGTACTCTTAATTCTTTGCCAAACTGATCATTGATGTTTTATATGGTTTTGTTTAGCTCAGCTAGCTTTTTTTTTCAGTACCGGGAATCAAACTCAGGACATTACGCTTGCCAGGCAGGTGCTTGTGCCACTGAGCTACATCCCTGGCCCCTCAGCTAGCTTTTTATTAGTGTCATCTCTAAGCTCCCTTGTCATTTTTATTAAGTTCATTATCTGTTTAGTTCTATCAACTTTTAACTCACCAAAAGTTTTAATTGATCTGTTTGGTTTTGTCTCTTCTTTCATCATATTGTATAAGTCAGCTCTTTACTTTTGATTTTTTCCCCACTGATCAACTTTGGGGGAATTTGGAATTTTGGAAGTCTTTCTTGCCATATTTTCTCATGCTTACATTGGCTTTGGGGGGTGTGTGTGTGTGTGTGTGCGTGCGTGTGTGTGTGTGTGTGTGTGTTGAAAGTGGTAGATCGATTGTAGTGGAAAGGTTTTGTTCCTAGTACAGAGATCTCTTTAGTTAGTCTTTAATTTCCAGTGATCCACTCTAGGCATGGCTAACTATAGGCCTTTGCCTCTGTCCCAAGATTCAATCACTTCTGCTCATTTGGAGAAGGGAGAGTACAGTGTAATTGCCCTGCACCCAGTTCTCTGGAAAAGGACCACAACTTTTTTTTATGACACAAAGATAAACTAGATATTGGCATATACCGAAAGACTAGTTAATAACTACAACTATGCCAGCCTGGCCATAGCACCTAAATCAGCAATAATCATAGAATCAAAGACAAATTAGATATTGACAAACCATAAGAACCAATAAAAACTACCACTGTACCAACTTTAACAGTAGAAAAGAGATCTGCAATGATGACACAGACACAAAGACAAAGCAAATATTGATATACAATAAATATTTACTAAACACCACAACTATGCCACTATTTAAAAAAATTTAAAATGATGGCATCAAGTCAACTAAATCTCTAAAAATTAATAAAGCTCACTAGCATACTAATAAAAATGAAGGGATTTGGAGAGGGGAAAGGAAAGAAATAAAATTTAGAAAAAGAAAAAAGATTAGAAGAAGAGAGAAAAATGACAAACAGCATCCTACTTAGGAATAAAAGCAAATTAATAGAACTAGATAAAAGTAACAGAAGAGACAAGAAAAAGAAGAAACAAAGAAACAAGCAGTGAATAAAAGTAAGAAAACTAGGGAAAAAAATCTCCTGATCCAACAAGCAATGAAGAAAAATAGGGGCTGGGGATATAGCTCAGTGGAATAAGCGCTTGCCTAGCAAGCGCAGGGTCCTGAGTTTGATCCCCAGTACCGCAAAAAAAAAAAAAAAAAAAAAAAAAAAAA
>PVLD010011035.1:7174-67465 GCA_004027595.1 Dinomys branickii | reverse complement strand
CCCCCTCTTTCTTTCTTTCTTTCTTTCTTTCTCTTTGGGGGATTGGAAATGGTGCCTCACTTTCTTGCCCAGGCCAGCCTGGCACTCTTGGGACTCTGGGCTGACTCTAGCCTCCTGCTTCAGCCTCCCAAATAACTGGGACTACAGGCACAGAACGCTGTACCAAGCTAATTGAATGATTTTTAAAAGCAAATATCTAACATGCTTGCCATAACCTGATTTTAGAATATTCCAGAACTCCAAATTGTACCCTCATGTCCATCTGTGGTTCATTCTTCCTGTCACTGCCAAGCCCTGGGCAGTCATCAATCTGCTTCTCATCTGTGACTGAGGTTTTCTGGAGATTTGCTGTACGTAGATGTGATCCTACAAGATACAGTTTTTTACACCTGAGTTCTCACAGTCCACACAAGGTTTGTCACATAGATTTGAACAAGCAGGTTAGTTTTCTTTTCCATTGCTGAATAGTACTTCATTATATGCATATAATACTTTAAAAATCTTCTTGTCACTTGAGGTACATCTGCATTGTTTTTAATTTGGTGGTATGAACATTCAGATGTATAACTTTGTATAGACAGTGTTTTTATTTTCTTAGATAGACTCCTAGTGGCAAAATTCCCAACTCACGTAAGTTTATGGTTAATTTTAAAGATACTACTGCAGTGTTTACCAAAGTGCCTGGACCATTTCATGTCTCCACCAAGAAGGCATAAAGGTGCCAGTTTCTCTGATTCACCTACTATATTTGGTATTATATTTTTATTTAGAGCCATTCTAGTGGGTATATTTTATAGATTTTTGTTTGTTGGTTGGTTGATTTGTTTTGAGACAGGGTCTAGCTATGTAGTGCAGGCTAGACTTGAAATCATTATATAGCATAGGCTGGCTTCAAACTCATATCAATCCTCCTGTCTCAGCTTCCAAAGTGCCAGGATTATAGGTATGCACCAATATACCTGGCAGGTGTTTCATTGTTTAATTTACATTTTCCTTGCAATTAATGTAGTTAATTGTATTTTTTGCTTTCATGTTTTCTTATTTTATGAAACAATAAGATAAAATTTCATAATTGAATAATACCTATTAGCAATTTAGATACATTCTTTGGTCAAACACTTATTCAAATGTTTTTCCCAACTGAGCCACATGGTCCTCAGGTATTGAGTTATAAGAATTCTTGATCTGTTCTGGGTATGAGTCCTTTATTAGAATATAACCTGCAGAAGTCTTCTCACTGTGTGTGACCTGCCTTCCCACTGACTTACTGCTGTCCTTTGGGGCACAAACATTTCACATTTTGATAAAGTTCAAGCTGTCAATTTTTATGGCGATGCTTTTGGTACCACAACTAAGAATTCCTTGCCTGCCAAAGATTACAAAGATTTTCTCCAATAATTTTTCTTGAAGAATTTGTATGGTTTCATTTCTGGCACTTTTGTCTGTACTTCATTTGAGTCCACTGCTGTGTATGGTGTGAAGGAAGGCTGTACACTGGGTTTCTTACGTGTGTCTGTGCTATTATGCCCACAGCATTGTTGAAAGAGTTTCTGCTCCCCTTTGGCTTTGCTTCATCGCTGAAATCATTCTTTGATGAAAAGATTTGCTTCTGGCCTCTCCAATCCATCCCACTGGCCTAGTAAACTATATCCCTGAACCAATACCACACTCTTTCTCACTTTGGCGTTAGAGTTACGTTCTAAATTCAGGCAGAATAACTCCTCCAACTTTGCTCTTTTTCAAACTTGTTTTAGTTCTTTAGATCCTTTGCATTTCCATATAAATTTTAATAAATTTTTGTCAATTTTTACAAAAAATACCTGCTGGCATATTGATAGGAATCACATTGATTTTGTACAGTCTGGGGTGAGTTGCAATCTTTCTCATGTTGAATTTTTTTGTTACCACAAGTTGCATTTACTTTATTTACTTTTATTTCAGATTGTTGGTGATACATAGAAATACAATTGATTTTGTATACATAAAATTCATATTAATTCTAGTATTTTGTGTTAATTCCTTGGGATTTCCTACATTCAATATCATGGCATCTGCTTGAAAATAATGTTTTGCATTTTTTAATAGAATGTTCTTTCAAAGTAGAGATTGAGTTCATTGAAAGCACTCTGTAACTCTACTACCTACTTGAGGATGTTTTGTTAGTTGTTCTATCAATTTTCTTTCTTTCTTTCTTTCTTTCTTTCTTTCTTTCTTTCTCTTTCTTTCTCTCTCTCTCTCTCTCTCTCTCTCTCTCTCTCTCTCTCTCTCTCTCTCTCTCTCTCTCTCCTCTCTCTCTCTCTCTCTCTCTCTCTCTCTCTCTCTCTCTTTCTTTCTTTCTGCCTAAGACTAGAACCTAAGGCCTCATACTTGTTAAGTGCATACCCTACTGCTAACCTACACTCCCAGTCCCTGTCAATCTTTTTAAATTAGGTTATTAAAATCACCAACTATTGCTAACTTCTCAATTTCTCCTTTTAATTCTCATGTGTTTTGTTTTTGTTTTTGTTGTTTTGTTTTTGCTTTATTTTAAGGACAAAGAGAAAGAGAGAGAGAGAGAACCAAAAATATATACACACTTCAGGGAAAGCAAAACATATAAACATTTTAATGCCAAGTTTACGAAGACATCATGAGATTAATACAAGTCACCGTTGGCCTCCACAATTACAGAAGCTGCTCAAAGTGGTGGCCGTGCGCTCCCAGACGTTTATTTGTGCAGACAAACGCTGCTTGGATGACCCTGGTCACTGAGATGGCTGCATCTGCATTTTCAATTTCTCCTCTAAGGGTGGCAGCGGAGCGGGTTTTCTGTGATAGACAACGTCCTCTGGGGTCCCCTGTACAAGGGTAACAGCATCTGTTGAAAAAAGGTCATACTATTTTTCTTTCCCTGAATCATGTATACATTTTTGGCACTCTCTCTCTCTCTCTCCATATTTATAATTCTCCTGATGCACCAACAGTTTCAGCACCATAAAGTAACCCAGCTTACCCGGGCATGGTTGTGCATATTTAAAATCCCAGACTAGAGGCTGAGGCAGCAGGGTGGCAACGCCTCTGCAATTCAGCACAACTCTATCGCAAAGATGGTCCTGATGTTAGTAAGACCATTTCTGGTGTCTTATGACTACCATTTACCTCATTTATTGTTTTCTGTCCTTCACCTTCAGGCTTTTCTGTTTTTGAATCTAGAGTATGTTCCATGCAGCTGATGCTTGGTGGCACCTGCCTTTTGATCCAGTCATCTCTGCTTTTGATCAGGATGTTTAGACTTTTAATACAATTATTGATGTAGTTGGATTTACATTTACCATTTTTCTGTTTTTTCCATATGTTTCCAATATTTTCACTCCTCTGTTCCTCTTTTAATACCTTTTTAGTGGTAGAAACAATGTAGTGTGCCAGTTGTATTCCTCTGTTGACTTTTGTATTTCTATTTTATAACTGACTACTTTAATGATTACCACAGGCATCATGATTTGTCACAATAAACTTCATATACCAATACTAACCTAATTCTGCTAAAATATAGAAACTTTAATCCAGTCCTATTCCTTTTCTCCTGTCTGTACTAAAATCACAGGAATGTATAAATCACACCTGGGCATGCTCTGAATGCAGCCAGGGCGGGGAGCATCCCAGCTCCTCTGACTCCTGCGGCTCCTCCAGCCCAGTGGAGAGGCAAGCCTGGCCTCGCCCAGTGCTCCTGCCACACTCAGCGTGGGCAGTGCCCACCATGCCAGGTCAAGTGAGGCTCCTCCCACAGGGCCGGTCAGGCCCTCCCGGTGTCTGTGCCGCCTGAGTGGGAGGTGGGCAGGGTAGGGGGCACTGTGCGGGCCTCGAGGGTTCCTGCTGGCCTCCCTTGAAACACAGCTGCTACTTGTTTGTTTATGCTCTAGGGACTGAGCGCAGTTCTGTGATTAGATAGAGTTGGATTTTAGAGGCAGCTGTTTCGGTCCATCTTTATGAATCTCTTGGGGGGAGAAGATTTGCAGATTGCCTCCATTAGCCATGCAGGTGAATCCCATAACCCAACCAAACATGCAGCTCGAGGAGGCAGCTACCACGTGTACTGCTGTTTTTGCTTGGTGTGTCAGGTGGACTGCCTCTCCTTGTCACACAGTGTCCTGGGATTTAGAGAGCCGGCACAGCTTAGCAATACTGGAGTTATCTTTGGACAGGGAGAAGTGTGTGACGGGCTTCACTGGACATGCTGTGGTGAGGGGCAGGCGAGAAAAGGGATGGATACCAATCCAGGGCCCCGAGGTTTTCCTCCTCCAAAGACAGGAAGAAAGAAAATAAACTTAAAAGTCCTACTAATGGAATTGGTCGGTTTTCAGGAACTTTTAGAGAGGCAAAAAATAGGAGCATTTTTCTAAAACATGTTAAAGAAAATTGATTTAAACTCATGTTTAAGAAATGGGATTATAATTGTTTTTCCATCACACTTTATACTGAGACACAGCTGAGACCTGGGAGGGGACTTGAGGGCCTTTCAAAATCACCTTCTAAGAATCTCCAACTCTCGCTTAATGACCCTTGCCAACTTATACCAATCCTGGTATTTGCTTTTAGAGCTAGAGTCCATCAGCTTCACAGAGTAGACTTTCACCAGGACCAAAGGTTTGCCTCAACTCCAAACAAAGTCTGTAGTTTCGTGCCTTTTTGATGATGAAACACAATAGTAGTCAGGAAAGCTAACTCTGAGAGGGTCTGCTGCTGAGCCCAGGCTGGGCCACCCAGAATGCACTGGGATTAAAGACAAGCTGGCCTGATGGCATCCTGACCACAGAAGATGAGGTCACCCTAGGAAAGCATTTTGTGGAGAAAAATAAAATCAACAAAGTGCAAAAGAAAGAAACCATAAAGTCTGAAATACACATTGTCCAACTATTTTCCCCTATTAATTTTGGAAGCCCTAGAGTGTTTCCAGGGAAATTTAATCTGTGTGTTTCTGAGCCATTTACACTTAACTCACCACATTGTTGTTTTGTAATAGTCATTGTTGTCCAGGAAGCCCTGGGATCCTTGGTCCTGAAGACATTTATTAAAGCATTTATTTTGTTTTTTCCTCAAAATGAAATTATGCTTTCCCAGTTTGAAAGGAACGGGGAAATGAGCCCTAACTTAACTTGTGAGGCATGAAACACGTCCACTTTTGATCAGAGTGAGTTGTCCATTCAGATTTCCAAACTCAAGCTACTCTGGTTTTGGCAGCAACATTATACAGGGTTCAGCTGAAAAGATAGAGGTTTATGACTCATGCCCGGGAGGCTCTGGTAAAGAGCAGTCCTTCAAAGGAACTCAGCCAGCCTAAAAATCAACTCCACTTCCAAGCCCATGATGAACGGAGCTCTGAGGTGTGTGTGAGACGATGGAAACACAAGGCAAGTCATGATTAGAGGATCTCGAAGTCCAGTACTAAACTGGCAAAATGAGACCAACACTGGCTTCTACTTCAGTGGACTCCAGTGGTGATTAAATGAGATAGCTGTGCAAGGGGATCGGTGTTTCTGGCACCTGGTGAGACCTCAGTGTAGCTGCATGAGGGCTAATTCGTCTTCATACATGTTTGCGTTCACACACAGACCCTACGCCAGGCAGAAACCTTAAAGCAAAATATTCATGAATTGAAATAAAAAGACCCATCTATGAAAATGCTCCTTCATGCATCTACTCCTTGCCAGCTGCAAATAACCTTCCTGGGAAAGAAGAAAGCCTTGGTTCTGAATGCTTAAATTATGCTCACATCCTCAGCTAGAAAACTGTGAGGACACCGTGTACTATGAGAACCAAAATGAGTCCAGCTCGCACATCAACTGATGCAATGTGCACAACAGATGAATTTAAGGCTGTCTGTCTCATTTAATCTTCAGCACCAATAAGGAATATTGGTAAGGCTCTTGTAAGTCAGCTGTAGCATGCGAGGATTGAACTTCTATCGCCGATGGTTGGGCTCCAGTGGCAGCTTGGCTAGGGAATGGCTTAGAGTTATTCATCAAGTGCTAATCTAGGAGCTGCTCTGACAGTGTTGCTGCAGACCCAACACCAAAAATCAGGCACCCTTAAGTGGAGGAGATATCCTTCTAAGAGGACCCTCCAATCTTCCCTGAGGGGCAGGGCCCTGTTCAAAGTCTCCAGGGTGAGACAGAGGATTCTTGTGAAGAATTTATGTTCACACCTCCAACAACTCATGAGGGCCCCAGCCTTGCTCTTGCCCTACAGACCTCCGAGCTCAGCCCACCTCCAGGGACAAAATCCACCTGTCTTTGAAGATGGTCATTAGTTTTCTGCCAGAACAGATGCATGGCCCAGGAAGAATTGGCTGTCTTGCCCAATAATTTCTCAAGGAACCTACGCTGTTTCACTTTCCACTTTCCCATCTGGAGAAGAGGTATTGTGCCTGCTGCCTACCTGTTGCCCTCAGCAGGACACAGGGCCCAGATGATAGCCACTCTGCTTGCTGCAATGTTGCCAGGCTGCGCATGGTATATCGTTTAGTGCATCAGCAAAGGCTTGCTGAGGTCCTCCTCTGTGCCAGGGGCTCCTTTAGACACTGGAATAAAACAGGGCAGCAAACCAGCAGAGACCTCGCCTTCATGGAGCAGGCCCTATCACACGGGGAGGCACTCTACCACGAGGAAGTGAAGCATGTCTCACACAGCAGCAAGGCCATGCATAAAGGGCAGCGAGGGGAGGGCCCAGGCAGCTCTGGCGCCGGGTGTGATTTTCAGTGGTTGCCAGAAAGGATCCTTAGAAATGTGGCCTCAAGCAGACCAGTTATGCCGTTGAATGTTGTTAAGCGTTCCTATTTTAAAAGACCAGGAAAGCCTGATATTAAGTGATTTAAACAAGACAACTACTTTTTCACATCACAGTGATGACTGCTGACATCCTCTGAGTGTCTGTCACGCACCATGCTCTCCTGAGTACATACACAGAGCACTCCCGATGCTCGTGGCAGTGTGGTGTGTGCACTTGATGCTCTGCCCTGGCAGGAGACCAAACCTTAGAGAGAGGACGGTCTTCCAGGGCTGGGGTCTGGGGTGGGCCTGGGGGAAGCCAGTGCTGGGAAAAAAGATCAAGGCGCTCCAGCATCTCCCCTGCTCCTCTGTAGCATCCTCAGCTGTAGCACTGTGGCCACACCATGTTCCCAGCACCCCTAGTGGAAGAAAGAGACCAACCTCACCTCACGGAGCCACTTCCTGGGCAGGAGGCTCTAGCCCACTTCCTGCATAGAGTCAGGGACTGCCCGGGCACAGACTCCACCCAACCACTACCACCACAAAGAGTGGGGAATTCGCAGGCTGGAGTCACACTCTGTCTTGGGAGGAAGAAGGGCTGCAGAGTGTCCCCAGGGATGGAAGACTGCAAGTCCCTGCTGGTTTGGGAGGAGAGTGACCGCCGGCCTTTCCCACTGAGATGCCTGCTTCATATCCTGGCCCTTGGGAAATCTGTAGGTTGGAGGTCTGATCCCATTAGTCGATCTCAGACCTGAATCCAGGAGTAGACAGAAGATACAGGCACACAGAGGGAGAAGAGCAGGTTCCTTTGGGGTACATCTAGAAAATTCTGTTTTCCATCTTCAGGATTGTGGTGCTTACCATTGTCATGGTACATTCTTGTTATGGTTTAGATCTAAAATGGCCCAAAGCCTCCTGAGTTGGAAAATGGTCGAATTACCAGGACGTCATGGCCAGCTTGTGGTTAGGTGGGGTCAGGTTGCAAGAGGCAGCTCATGTAGGCTGAACCTGTACAGGTTTATTTCCCTTCCTGGCTCCTCCCTTCTCCTTTAAATCGACCCCTCTGCTTCCTGTCTGCCATGACATAAGCAACTCTCCTCTGCCCAGGCCTTTCCACCATGCTGCCTGCCTTGGTGCCCTCAGCCATGGACAGAAACTCTTCAAACTGAGACCCAAAATAAACCTCTCCTGTAACTCCTAGGTGTCTGCTATTTTGTCCCATCAAGTAGGAAAATAACCAAGGTGATCTTTTCTCTGACATCACCAGGAATGCTAGTCCAAAGAAGAGCTATTTGTCTGGACCTCAGGCTTCAAAAAGCCTCAGTTTCACACTAGACCTTTCCAAAAGTTCTTTGAGTCTGACTAAAGACTACAAAGAGACTTTCTGGTGACAGAGCAAGGCCACTGTGCATATTTCTGAAGCCAAAATGGAGTAAAAGAGAAGGGAACACTCCAGTGGAAATGGCTTCGAAATTTATGTGAATATAACACATGGTTATTTCAGCAACAGATTAATGCATAGGCTGCACTTGATAATGCTTATCTACCGCTCTGTGAAGCCAACTCGGCTGCAAAGCCAGATTGTCCATCTAACTGCATCTGATACCAAGCACCATAGGGAGATTTTCATTATCCAGTAAACTTGTAGGTCAGCCGCATTCAACATTAGTTTCCAATCAAGCTCATTATCTCCCATCTCAGTTTGGCACAAGAGAAGGGGCATGTCTATGTTGTCCCAACACCCTCTAATGCTATTACAATGACAATTTTATTAGGTCTATAAAAATTTTGCAACTTCCCCGCAGCCCACTGTAATTTCACCAACAGTCATAAAAGATCTTAAATTATATTTGTGCAAAATTGAGATGAATGAGCTCGAACATTTATACATGTTTCATTGTGTAACGGGGACTTTCTCTTCCCTCTCCTTTTGCCAAGTGCACAGAGAAAGCTATTCCATTCAACTATTTGTCAGCTCCCATTAGAAACATTTAATACCAATAAAATTTATGGATTCAGTTTCCAAAGAATACTGCCAGAAGACTTCAAGATTACTACATCAGTGCTTAAATACACCCATTGTTCACCTTATAAAAATCTACATGCAGCCTGACAAGTATAAAATGTAGCTCTGTTTGCTGAGTCAGCACCAGAGACTTTTTTGGTTGAAGTGGAGTTCATGAAATAAAAGTAAATGTGTTCTCAAGTCAGTGAGGAAAGATTGATCTCAGAACATTCTCCCATAAATATAGAACTGATGGACTGTGATGCTATATGCACATTCTCCACAGGAAAAAAAATCAAAGCATGATCCAGTCTACTCCAAAGGTAGGAAACAGGCTAACTCAGTATATACCAGCACTCATAAATGTAACACTATGGTTGTGCAAATCATAAATTTTAAATGAGAGCTATCTCTCAAGTGGTAAGGTTCCCCAGGATGTCCTCAGCCTGGCTTCCCCAGGCCCTGGGCCGGGGCACTCATGCCTGTGCTGTCGCACCATGATGGCAGGGGCCGGGCTCTTCAGATCACAGCTAATTGTTCCCAAACACTTCCTATTTGAGGTGTGATAAGTAAAAATACAAGAACGTTTATTTTTTAAATACATCACAGTAAGGGACACTGCCGTTACTCATCCCCAGAATCCTCCCCATCTCTTCACACACATGGATTCCATCACACATGCCACTTTCTGCAACAGCTCTGGAGTGCTCTTTCTTGAGTGTCTTTAGTTGTGCTGTCTTGGCTGTCTCAGTGCATTGATTCTAATTGTTTACCTTTCATAGCCATTTGGACTTTGGTGAAGAACCAGAAGCCACACAGTGCGAGTGGGGAGGACATAGTGGATGAGGGCACAATGTCATGATTTTAGGAGACTGCCTTTCTGTAGGGTGGCACTCAGCAGCAGAATTCACCATATTTTTTAATCACACCTCATAAAGACACTACTGAAAGGGACTTTAGATCTGTTTGAGAAAGTGGCAAGAATGATGGCATAAGTGGATTCAAAGCGAAGGGAAATCTTGTGAGGGTGATTAATGGTGCTGGGTCCTCTACAGTAATAAAAGCATTTGCCATATACTTTGCTCTTACCTTCTGCGTCAGCCATTTCTGATTCACACTGTAGCTACTTGTGTACAAATTCATTCATCGCTCAGAGTACAAGTGCCTCCTTCCATCTGATTTTGTCTTCAGCTTAGCCAAAAATGCCTTGCAAATGGTAGAGATGACCATCCATTTGCTGGAGTGACACGTTTTAAAACTGAATGCGTGTCTGTCACACAGAGCCACACACCCTCCAGTACATGGCACTAACTCATGAGAGCCGGCACTGTGAAAGCAGGGAATTTACCCCTGTGGCCTCATGGAAAACATCAGCAAGCACTGAGGTGGGTGGCCAAGGAGGATAGGCTTCTCCACGCTGTCCCTTGTGTCCTGGCAGATGGGCACTGCCCACTGGGTGCCTGGTACGGGTTGTTTAGGGGACCGCATTCTGGTCTTCAACTTTACACTTGCCCCTCCTAAAGCTTCCCTGGGGTGGCACCGTGGTGCTGTCAACAGGTGAGGTGTCAGCCTCCGACGTCAAAGAGCCCACAGGGACGCACCCGTGAGGGCTCTGTGCCACAACAACTGGGGGCTCTCAGTGCCCCCAGCATTATGGGCACGCCTCAGAAGCCAAGCATGGCTGCCTGGGGATGAGTGCCATCTTCCACACTTGCTGTGGTCTCCACCCAAAAGACTGCAGGGTGCAGGACAGTGATGCCAGTCTTTTTAGTTGAGTAAGGTTACTGTTATATTTGAGATACACACAATGTTCACGTTAGTTGTGCAGAATGTGTACCTGTACGTGAAATATCTCCGTGGTTTTCTTTCCATCCATTCCCCTCCCCTCCCTTGAGCCCCTCTTCCCCTCCTTATTTATAAAAGCTTTGTTTCCATTTTTTCCTTCTTTTCTCATGTTTTTTCTTTTCCCTTCCTTCTTCCTCCCCCATCTCCCATTCCCCTTCCCATTTGAATTTTCTTCCTACCTTCCAACATCTATTATACATTTTGGTCCTTATTTACTCATTCATTTTCTCACATGAGTGAAACAATGCAATATTCACAAATGTGTATTGGATTTATTTCACTTGAGTATGGTCTTAAGGTGAATCTATTTACCTAGAAATGTCTTAAGTTTATTCTTTATGGCTGAGTAGTATTCTATTGTATAAAAAAATCTTTATCCACTCATCAGTTGATAGGCATTTGGGCTGTTTCCAAGATTTAGGTATTACAAAGTGCTGCTATCAACATGGGTGTACATATATTACCGTGGTATGATGTTTTTAATTCTTTCACTCTGAAATCAGGAATAAGATAAGGATGACCACTGTCACCACTCTTATTCAAGATAGTTCTGGAAAGATTAGCCAGAGCAATTAGACAAGAGAAAGAAATAAAAGGAATAAAGATAGAGAAGGAAAAAGTTAAATTATCATTATTTGCTGATGACATGATACCCTACATAGAAGACCCCCAAAACAGATTTCTAGATTTAATAATCAAATTCAGTAGCATAGCTGGATACAAAGTTAACACTCAAAAACCATAACCTTTCTGTACACAAATTACTCACTGAGAAAGAAATTAGGGAAACAATAGCATTCACAATAGTGATGAGAAAATGAAATACTTAGGAATCAATCTAACAAAAGCAATAACAGAGCTGTACATTGAAAACCACAGTACTTTGAAAAAGGGGACAAAGAGGATATCAGAAAATTGAAAGATATCCCTTGCTCATGGATAGGAAGAACCAACATAGTGAAACTGGTCACATTCCCAAAATTGTTATACAGATTTAATGCAATCCTAATCAAAATACCATAGCATATCTCACAAAATTAGAGAAAACAACCCTAAAAGTCACTTGAAACCAGAAGAGACCTGGAATAGCAAAAACAATTTTGAGCAACAAAGGCAAGGCAGGGGGGGTCATCACAATCCCTGACTTGAAACTATACTACAGAGCTACTTTGATAAAGACAATTGTTATGTAATGGCCTTGTCTTTTCCATCTTCCTGCTGGTTTCAAAGCCAGCCTGCTCCTGAAGGAGAGGCCCTGAGCACCCAGCAAGCAGAGTTCTTGAGGAGGAGATGCTAGAGCCACAGCTGGCTCCTTTCTGTGACTGGTGGGACCCACAGGTGGCCTCTCTATTTCAGTTGTGCAGTTGACAGCAGGAATGTGCAAGGGAGGTCATCAATAGGCAGTGAGGTCATTGACAGAAGGTGAGGTCATCAATAGGAAATGAAGTCATCAATGGAAAGTGAGCTCATTAACAGGTAGTGAGCTGACAACTCTTCTGACCCTGGACTATGAGTATTGCTTTATCAATCACTGTGTATGGAAGATTCCACAAAGCAACAAAACTAGATATGAAACTCAAAGGTTTTGCTAAAAAAATAGATTTAAATGTGTGATGTCATAAAATGATTTCATCTAAAAATATCGCATAGGGGAAAGGTAGCACCTAAATTTGCATTATGTTTATTCCTGTAACATCTAATGTATCAGGCCATACCAGATGCCTCTAAGTCAACAGTAACAGGCATAATTGACAGGCATATTCTAGGGATTATTGAAACTTTTCTGAGAGGAAATGCACTTACAAAAAACCAAGAAAACAAAGAAAGGCCTAATAGCCATCAAATAAAATTTGAAAATGATTTTGCTGATAGATGTATGTACATAAGATATCTCAGTGTATGCTTATTAAAGTGACAGATGTAGAACAGATTATGAAGTTTGTTACACTCTGGCAATAAAGAGGACAAATTGAAAAGGCAACTCATTAAACTATAAGATGTTGATAATATTGTGTGACATAGCGATATAAATAATTACAGAATTGTGATTTAATTATGTTATGTTGGTTAACTATACACTAATGATTGTGCTGACTGAATTACAATAATTCAAGCAGAAATTCTTTTCAACATTTGATCTTAAGGTTACAGAAAATAAACTTAAAAATTTTTGGATGTAAATTGTTGCCAGAAAGATTGATAGGGCATTCAATAAATTATTTTAACCATAAAAATATTGTTAAATTAAGACAAAATTATATGAGGAAAGTTTAATAAAAATGTAAGTTCAAAGAACGAAAGAAGGAAGGTAAAATTTTCAGCTGTCATTATAGGGCTTACTTATGTTTTGTAAAATAGATGATAATGGGATCAAACTGCTGTGGTATATGAAACTCCATAGAATATATTTAAAAGAGTGATGTAATGATTTATTTTAAATTGCCAATATTTGTAATATACAAGAAATTTCCTTAGCATTGCTTACCTTTTAAAGCTAAATTTCACATCAAAATAAAAACGAACAAAAGCCATAGTTTTTCAACTTTCATTAAGAAAAATAACTGAAAATGTTTGAAGTCCATTGATTTCAAGCTGAGGCTTGTGCTCAGCAAACCCCTACTCTTGAGGGAGAGGGGAGAACACAGATAAGTATCAGTTAACGAACACACTTGGCATTCAGCCTCGATTTCCACCTTTCTCAGGTACTGACAGTGCAGATTGAATAATAAAATGTGGGCAAGTCACTAAGCAACATCTTACTGCGCCTCCTTGGGGCCAGGCACCATGCCAGATGCCCAAGTCCATCCTCTGGCCAACACTCAGCCCAGCAGCGAGCATCCAGCACACAGTGGCAGGGACGTGGCTGAGAGTTGAAGCTGTAGCTGCACACCTCAAGTGTTCCTAAAGCAGGGGCTCCTCCTGAGCAATGCTGGCTCTTAGGAACACAGAGTTACACATGCACCGTGATCACAGTGTCGTTTTTCACAGGAGCCCCAGACAGAAAGGACTCAGACATCCACCCACAGGTACAGGTGGGCAAATACTCACAGCACACACACACACCATGGACCGGGACTCAGCGGAATGGAAGTTGGTTATGGTGCTTACTACACATTGCAGGGATGAACCCGCAGACATTATGCTAAGCGTAATAAGCCAGTCAGGAAGGGACAAAGGCTGTAGATTCCATGCTTCCGAGGGACCAAGAAGACACAATTCCCAGTGATAGAAGAGAGTGTGGCGGTGACCCATGACAGGGGAAGGGAGAACGAAGAGCCACTGCCTAGTGGATCTAGATTTCCCCTCTGGGAAAAAGAGGAAGTTCTGGAGAGAGATGATGGTGATGGTTATTCAATGCCACTGAATGCTTAAGAAGGTGAATCAGCCATGGGGGTGCACACCTGTAATCCCAGCACTCTCGAAGGCTGAAACAGGAAGATCACAAGTTTGAGCCCAGCCTGGGCAACTTAGCAACTGTGTCAAAATAAAAAATGAAGGATTGAGGATGTAACTCAGTGCAAAGATCTTGGGTTCAATCTCCAATACTACCAAAAAAAAAAAAGCTAAAATGGAAAATTTTATGTTGTGCATAATTACTACAATAAGAAAAATAATATAAGTGAACTGATCAGCTACTTAGTTATACATTATTTTTAAAAATATATTTTTAAACTCTTACCACACTCAGGAGCTATACCATTTGCACATAAAGAATAAAGTAAGAAAAATTACTGTCTTTCAGAATCCCTCAGGCTGGCTGGGTATAAACCCAGAATCACAGTCAAGGAGTAGAAATTGTTTTCAATATGGTAGCAAACACACAAATCAAATCTCCATTCTAAGCCTGAGCCCTAATTACTCATTTTAAGCAAATTAACTAAAGCACCAATAAAAGCAAGCTTCATTGGCAGAGGGACTTTTGCCTACCTACATATGAAAAGGAGAAATTAGTCAGGCAACTGGAATTCTCAGCCCAACACCTGCTTCTGAAGCTGCAGGCTGGAATGCGGTAAACTGTCTTTAAAGTGATCAGTGCTGACTCAAACACCAGCTATCCTCAGGACTATAACTAACGGCAAGCCCAAAATGAAGCATACAAATTTAGCCCATTTAACTTAGATCAAATGAGTTGGCTGGCCGCCAAGGCCTGCTTTGTTTTCTGCTCTGTGGAGACAGCGAGTCCCTCAGTCCCTCATCTTTTCAACATTTGTGGGAAGCACATCGCTCATGAGTGTTATTCTCACCACGGAGGTGGAGGGAAACGGGCTCTGCTCGCCCAGATCTCTGAACATGTGGTAATAGGGAAATCTGGCCTGGTCCTCTTATATAAAAACACCACAATTTTTTCAGCAGTGTATTACACTTTTACTATAACAGGGAACCTCAGAAAGAGTCACAACTTTGAAATCACAGGTAGGGAAGGGACAGCAGGGACCAGGGACTAGCAAGGCAGTACAGCCATGGTTCTTAAACCAGCATCTCCGGCCCCCATTCTGTGCCTTAACAGCTCCTTCCTGCTAAAGCCAAGGGGCACAGGTGGGAATCTCATCTGCCCCTGCCCTCAGTACCAAGGAACAGAGTGGTGATGCCTCAAAGGATGGCCTGGGAGTCTCTTCTCACCACGTGGCATCCACACCAGGTCTGTGTGCAGTCGGATGGCTGCACCCACCCTGCCCACTGCTGTGAGCCTGGCAGGAAATCAAGGACATCGGCAGCGAGGAAGGTCGTGGTCCTGGTGCAGCTGAGATCTGCTCGGCCTGGACTCACTGCCCCAGTCCCAGGAGCATGGTACAGGAAGGAGCCCTGCAGCCTGGACCGCTGGGACCCAGGTGCGGGAGGAGAAGGACCACAGTTGCCAGCCCACACCTCTGCTGGGAAACAGAGAGGGCAGCCCCTTCCTGGGAGGAGCAGGCGCTGCTCCCCAGCCCCACCGCAGAGGGAGTTGCTAGAAAAATAGACTGCAGGGTAATGGAGGCCTTGTACTGGGGGAGAGGAAAGGAAAACAGACCACATTTGGAAATCACAAAGACTTTCACAGTTAGGTTCTTCTGTGTTTTTTTGATTATCAATGACTTACTCTGATTTTTTTTTCTCTCTCAATATTCTGCACAGTAAATCAAAACCCACATGAGCGCCCTTTCTCCTGCTGTAATTTACAGAGCGGCAGCCCAGCCAGAAAAACAAACGAGGCTAATTCAGATTCCAAAGGACCCAGTAGGATCAGGTTTCCAGGCCAGAGCCGTGAACAGCATTTATCCAGCCATATATCTTTTCAGTCTATGGTGTGTGTGTGTGTGTGTGTGTGTGTGTGTGTGTGTGTTTGCACACTCATGTGGGGTGGGGGAATGGGCACAGAGGGCAGAAAACAAGGGCAAAGGGAACAGTAATTTCACTTATCTAAAGAGAAGTCTTTTACGTGCTGCATAAATGCTTTGTGAAGCCTACAAAGCTTCCTCAGGGCTTATGAGAGGGAAAGCGAAAACACAGTGAAAAAATTGAGGGGGGAGAGAGACAGACAGACAGAGACAAGAGGATAAAGAGGAGGGGGAAGGGATAAAAAGAAAGACAGAGAGGAAGGAAAGGAGGGAGGACAGGGAGAGGCAGGACTGATGCTCAAACCATGATCCAGAGAAGAGCCCTGCAGAGCCCCAGCCCGGAGCCGGGAGTGACCGCGTTTCCACATGTGAAAGGCAGTATATCACTGACTCACCCTAGCTCGTAAATATGCCAATTTGCCTCATTTCAAGCGAGGTCAGGTTCAGCCCAAACAAGCAGCCCTCCTCCGCTGCTTACCTAATGCTCCCGAATGCGAGCCTCCCTGAAGCACCAGTGTGCGGGGAGGGAGGCAGGAGCGCGGAGGTGACAGCAAGCAAGCTGTGAACACAGAGACGCTGCTAAGCCGAATCCCTGTACACGATACGCAGAGCGGGAGACCGTCCATCATCGTTATTGAGACTGTGACCAGCAAAGCCATAAACCTGACACGGAAGAGGAGGAAATATGACTTGTTAGGCTGAAAAAGTACCATAGAGGGACTTATAAAAGGGAAAATTTCATGACAAATTAGTTTGTGTTTTTTGTTTTCATTTCTGACACATGGAAGGAAATGCTATATGTTTGCGTAAGGAAGTGAAAATTTCTCCACTTCATCCATTTAAAATCCTCACCCCTAGGCCTTTTGTATCGAAGCATAAAGTTTGGAGACCTTAAACAGTCATAATGTTTCCCTGAAGAATTTGGCCTCCGAAACATATTACAGGCAGAGGGGCTAAAAGGGAAAACCATTTTGCAGAATTGGCGGTGTCCACCCAGACAGCTCGGAAGCAGCGTCGGCTGCCCTCATGGTTTCCTTACCATATTTGATGAAATATTAGATGCAATTGGAACAAACGGTTTAGGCAAGAAAGCCATAAACTTGGAAAAGGCGCGGTAACACGAAAGTGCGTGGACATGAGTAAGGTTCGCGTTTGGAAAAATGCCCAGAGGCCCGCGCACCAAAGTGCTAGAGAGTCACAGAGGCCGGACCAGCGCTGCTGCCCCACAGGGTGCCCTCGGGGACACAGTTCCCCAGCTCTGGGGAGGAGCTAACACAGCGAACAGAAAAAGAAGGTCCAGTGTAAGAAAAAGTCCTGGAAACCCCCTCCTTCGCGTTTTCAGCTCTTCACTTTCAGTGGGGGAACAGAGAAATGACAGAGGGTGAGGAAAATATCCAGGCACAGCGCATTCGGAGTCATAGTCACATATGCTCTGAGAACAGCTTCCGGTGGCCATTTCAGTTTATCTTTTAAAGACCAGTTCTCCCCAAATGTATCTATACAAATTGATAGAATTCTACAATCTCCGTTAAAACTCAGCACACTCTCTTTTAATTGAGAAATGATTTTTCAGTTTAGCTGAGAGGAGGAATGTGCATAAATAGCAAGGAGACTTCTGAGGAGGAAGACTGATGGGTTAGAGGCTCCTGGCTGCCTTGTGTGGCCACCATGTGCGTAAGTTGAGGGGCTCTGTAAGGACAGCAAGTTATGCTGGCCCATGGTTTTAGGGGCTGAGACATCCAACTCTGGGCACCACATCCGTTGGAGCCCGGGGGCTGTGTTACATGGTGGTGGCACAGGGGAGGCAATGAGCAACCCATGGGGTGACCTTTCTTTAGGGCAGTTCCCCTGCACAGCAGCTAACCCACTCCTACCGGGGGAGCATGGTTCCCAGGCCTCACTACCTCCCAGGAAACCAAGCTCCTACGTGGCCACTACCTCTGGGTCTACAGACCAAGCTCCCAGTGTGCAAACCTCGAGGCCACAACTATATCCAAGTGTAGCACCAGCCAAGCTGCTACTAACATCACCTGGAACATCATTTCACCTAAACAACCTACACTTAAGAAGCAGAATGGGGTACAGAACACAGGTGCAGCCTCAGCAGAAACGTTGGGGACCAGAAGTGGTCCAGGTTCCAGTCTCTGACATTTGGAAGATTTACATACACATAATGTAGCATCTTAGAGATGAGATCCAAGTCTAAAGATAGAATCTATTTGCATTTCCTATGTACCTTATATAGACATCCTGAGGATAACTTCACACGATATTTTTACTGTGCCAGTGTTTGGACCATGACACACCACATGGGGGGCAGGGGTGCAATTTCTCACCGGGGCATCATTTTTTGAAGCCCTTCTGATTTTAGATTTTTTGGATTGAGTTGCTCAATTTGAACCATGAATCCAGATAAAGTTAGTATGGATAGAAGTTGGGATTTTTAAATCAGCACACAAAAAAGATGGTCTGGCAGAGCACAAACAAAAAGCACAATGAAGGGTGGATAGAAAAAAACAGGGAGATGGAGTTCTTATAAATGGAAAGAGGTTCTGAAGACCAAGGACAAGGGGCTGGGGGTGGGGAGAGGGGGAATACAGGCACAGTGCGAGAGGACCGGTACCCTCCAGGGCTGTAAATGCTGCACCGTCAACAGGAGCTAAGACCGATCACCTCAGTGAGAACAGAAAGGAGGAAAGGAGATTCAGAAAGGCGGGAGGGAGATGAGTGGGAAGGGGAAGGGGATTCGGAAAAGACTCCAGCCGTGTCATGTACGTGGACCCCTCTGCAAGATGACTGTGACCTGACCTGCTCATATTGCAAACATATACTAATATAAAAAAGAAAACAGCATGTTTCAGGGCAAAAAGTTTTTAAATTCTAAATAAGAAAAAGATGGCTTGTACTTAATATAATGTGGGAACAACTTGTTAGTCATTTATAAAATTATTAAGCTGTGTCCTCACTCGCTCCTGACTCCAATATAAATTTTAAATGAATTTTTTTATGTGTAAAAGATGCAGACATAAAAGCACCAGAAAAATAAAGATGAATGTATTCATAGTTCTGTGATAGAACTATTTCAGACAGGACAGAAATTATAATGCAAAGTTACTGCACAAAAACAAAGTGAGATGGTGGACCAAAACCAAATCTTAATAAAGCCAAATTCCAAAGACAAAATTAAAAAGACAGAGAATATTGTGTCTTCGTATATGTATTAGGAAATTACACTTATGTGAATACATTAATCTTCCAATTAACATACCTAATACACAAAGAGCTTTCTTCAATGGATGAAAGCTCTCCTTCCACCTGTAGAAAATGTCCCAGGAATATATACAGCCAATGAGCAGAAGATACTCAGGTAGCTGATATAATTAACAAAAGTATTAAATCTCACTAAAGTAAATAAATGCAAGCAGAGCACCAGGAAGACATCAGTTTTACCAGTATAATTAGCTATGAATTTTTAAAATAACTAGAACACTGAGCCACTCCCAGCAGGTCTTCCATGTTATTTCTCACTATCTCCGCAGCTACCAGCAAGTGCAGCTCGCCCCACTACCTGCCATTCTCCTTACGCAGTACACTGAGTTACACCATAACCCACATAATTCTGTGATCTGGAGCCTGACTGCCCAGGTCTGAGTCCTAGTTCTGCTTCCACATCTCTTTGTGAAGTTGCATGATTTATCTGACCGTTTTGTGCTTGAGTCATTCATTTGTGGAAGTAGGACAACAGCAATAGCACCTTGTGGATTAGTGCATGATACGTGCCCAGAGCAACAGATGGCTAAACACTTAGCAGGCATCCATGATGAGGAAGATGTTATTGACGACGCAGCTGCTCCTCTCCGGAGACTCTTTCCCAGCTGCTCTCACATTCGGGTAAAATACAAACTGTTTCCTGCAGCCTCCAAGACTCTGCGTGACCCGCTTGGTCCCTGGCTCTCTGCAACCTAATATCTGTAAATCCTCTGCTTGTGTGCAGGTGCATTAACGTACACTCAACCTGCCTCCAAGACTGTCTCCCGCCCTTTGTTGTTCCTTATCTCAACCACGCTTTCTTACAGTCAAGAGTCTCACCGCCTCACTCACTCTGGTAGCTGCTTGCTGCACACCTCCCCTGGGCTTCCCCGGCTATTCAGTCTGAAGCAGCTCCTGCCTCCCCGCCAACCACCGTGCGTGCTCTTAAACATGATTGATTAAAACATAAATTAATTCCACTCTCCAGGGGGCAGTTTAGCTGTATGTGTTTTAACATTTGCATTGCTCCAGCAATCTCACCTGCAGTCAATTATAGTAAGAAAATAATCCAACTAGTGTGAGAACATTTGTGCAATGTTTTTCATTCAAAGCATGTCTACAATAAAGAAAACTCATAAACAATCTAAAATGTCATCTGTGGATAAATCAACTGTCAATTTGCTATAAAATATCACATCAAAACTTAGCAACTTTAACAGTAACCACTTATGTAGCCAGTGAGTCTGTGGGGGTTTGTCAGTTTGAGCAGGGCTCAGCTGGGTGGTTCTTCTGGTTTGGGGAGGCCTCACTCATGCATCTACTGTGAGTTGACCGCTGAATTTTGGCAGATTTCTATTTTGTTCTTTCAACCAAAGCAAGTCATAATCCCCATCTTTGCCCCCAATTCAAAAGGTAGAAAAATAAACCTTACCTCTTTATGGCCAGGGCAGCAAAATCACATTAAAAAGACCATGGACATAGGCAGGGGTATAAGTTGTAACCTTTCATAATCTACATGAATAAAGAACTGGTAGAATAAATGGTGGTAGCAATCATAGCATTTCCCAGCTTTTAAAATGGTAGTGTTTATCTATACTTATCAATTAGGGCAGGTGCTTCTGACATGCTTAATAAATCATGTCCTAGAAATTCTGTTTTACCTCTTATATACAAGCACATCTATGCACATAAAAGATACTGGGAAGGAGGCTTTTCCAAAACATTGAGCGCCCGGCTCTCAGTAGCAGACTGTTTTCTCTTCTTCCTTCCTTTTCTCCTCCCTTTCTTGTCCTTCCTTCCTTTCTGATTTTCCCTTCTTTCCTTCATTCCTAACCTCTTAGCACCCCTCAGGGGAGATGATGAGACTGTACTCCTTACATCCCTTCCTACCACAGGTTAGTACAGAAGTTGTCTTCTGCAGCCACAGCTGAGCAGGTGCATTGGCAGAACTCCCTGGCATTGTTCATTCCTCTACTTGCATCACAATGGCATAAGCTGAGAAGCCAGGGAGGGGAAAAGTCTCCATCTCTTGAAAGGAGTAGGTGCAAAGCCACAGTGCAAAAGATGCTGATGGAAGAGTGGAGAACTGGGGCCACTCAGTTGCCACAAGGATGGGGGGGGCTGATCTAGTTGGAAGGATAAGGCCTGGCATTTTGTCTGTAAGCAGTCTTTGCATAGCAGACACACTGACTTTTCTTGAATAGCTTGTTGACTTGTGGATTTAGGGAAGCTTGTGGGTATTATATAAGGCAAAGCACCTCTAACTGCCATCATTTGACATCCATGTCTGCTCAAAATGTTACTAAAGAAGAAAATGAGACAAACTTTAAAGTACTTTGGAAATGATAAAACTGTGTACCAATGGCTCTGCTGTGCTGACTTCTGATTCCCAGTTACTATGTTCTGGGTTCCCTTCCCCTCCCCCTGTGTATTCAGTTAGTGCTAACTAACTTCATGTCAATGGCAGAGCAAACCGAACACGATTAGTTGGGTAAAGCTATCGCTACAACACAGAACCACCATCCCACGGTGTCTCCCAAAGGCAAATATACATGCCTGGGGGAAAACAGCAGCATGAGTGTGATGAACGGTACGGGGTTGCATTCATATCATCGTTCCTTCTAACGCCGGCAAAGCCTGACTATTGAAGTGCTTGGTGATATTCAGAAATCAGAGAAATTTCATCCAACTATTACTCTTATTAACATGAGTCTCCGCCTACAGGGATTCCGAAGTGAGTCATTGTTCCTTGAAATGCGTCCAGTTGCTGCAGCAGCTGTGAACCGTAGGAGTCCATGCTGCATAATATTGGGGTGAAAGAGTCACTGAGCCCCACCCTTTGGAAACTACTTTGGCTGTAACTCTCAGGCAGAGTTCAGGGCCTACACGATGGGGCCCAAAGCCTTTCACTAATCCATTTGCTTCTGGAGCCCCTGCCGCCCTCTAGTCCTCCTCCACACACAGCGGCAACCCTTTATGGACCCATCCCCTCTCGGAGTTACAGGACGTATTTTTAGATGCCTTACCCAGACCAACTGTGGAAAAATGAAACTTAGCAAAGATCTCACTGGGGAGATTTCTGCCAAGGAAATGTAGGAATACTTTAGAAAGACCTCCTAAGATGTGAAATGCCCTTCCCCTTCCTTCAAAGAATGATCTGTTCCTTCATCTGCCTGTCTTTGGAGTCATTTATGTTTATCAACCACTCATGCAACAAATACATACTGAGCACGTTTCTCTAGGGTAATAAGCACTGGCAATGGAAGGCTGCAGTTTAAAGCCTGTGGGGGCTTCTCAAGCCAGCCCCGTCTGTCTTACAACTCCACACACGCAGCTGTCTTGCTGTCTTCCTCTGGAGCCAGGTAAGCTCCATTCTATACCGCGACGCCTGGGTGTGCCTCCCACTGTCTCTCTGCCTCTCTGTCTCTCCGTGTGCGTCTCCTTCTGTCTCTCTCTGCGTCTCTGTCTCTCTGCCCCCTCTCTTTTTCTTCCTTTCCTTCTGGATATACGTTTTTTTTTGTAGCTCACTTTCTACAGACTGATGATTCAGACATGGACACTAGACAGAAAGTGAGACAAACTGAGCAGTGCAGCTGCTTTGATTGGGGATTATTTTGGATCAGCCTGTATAGGACAACAGAGCCTCTTACGTGTTCTCTTTTTCTGATTAGAATTTGGCCTTAGAGTTTAGGACTAAGTTCCAACTATTAACAAAATATTGCTTGGCTTCTTTACTTGACAATGTTCTTGATGTAGGTTTTACTAAGAGACATTTTACCTGAGATCTAAGGTAATTTGGGGTGTTGTGATAAATCCCATCTACAAACGAGGGTTGGATTCCATCTCTCATTTGTAACGGTATGAAAACAATCCCCTCCTCCACACCCACTTCATACTTCACCACCTCCTGTACCTAAAATGTATCACTTTCACCCCCACCATAAGGTGAAAATTTAGCAGGATGTAGAGCTCTAAAATTAGTAAGGTCTTCCAATTTATCTTCATTTTTTGAAAAAACATTTTCATCTTTTCCAGTTTATGGATGCTTATGAAAGTCAGTTGTCGGTCTTAACTCCTACTTTTGTAGAAGGTCTCTCTTTTTACCTATTACAGACTCCAGGTTCTCTGAAGTGTAGCAGTGACACATTCAAATGAGAGGCACTGTTCCCATCTCGCTTGAAATGCGCACGTCTTTCCTGTCTTAGTGGGGCGCTCTCCTAAGCGCCGCCCTCCTGCCTGGTGCCCCACCCTCTCCCTCGTTTTCTTTATCCATCCTTTTTCCAATTTCAGTTTATTTGTATCTCACTGTGTTGCCTCTGGGTAATTTCTTCATATATGTCTTTCAGTGCACCCATTTTCTAATCAACTACCGGTAATCCGCTCTTTTGTTCTGGCCAGTATGTTTTTTTTTTTTCAACTAGTATATTTTTAAATGGTTTTTAATTTCTAGACATTGTATTTGTTACTTTTTGGAATCTATTTTGCTAAGTTTTTACATGTTTTTCATCCTTTCCTTTAATGTCCTCTATCATCTGAAGCATATTATATAATAGGTAGTCTTATTATTTTAGTATGTTGTAGATTGAATTTTTGGTTTTGGTTGTGGTAGAATATTCCTCCTGTGCTTTATAATTTTGAGATGTGAACTAATCTTTATCAAGAGGTGTAATGGAATCTCATACCACTATATTTATTAAAGATTTTCCTGTAACTCAATCTAAAATATGGCCAGGAACTGAATTTTTCCATATTTTCTTGATGTGGTCAATTCAAAATACCTCCCAAACAGTCTGGCATAGGTATGAATTTTATCATGGAGTATTTGGAACTGTGAATTAATGAAGGCCTTTTCTCTAGCTAGAGGCAGAGCACGTGTTAACTCTACAGGTGACCAGTGTTCATGAATTAAACATTACACTGCTAAGTTGCTGCCCTTTTATGGCTACCCCTTATTTCCTTCTGGCAATAAAAACTTTAAAGGGCCTTATCATTTAAAAACATTTTAAATGCAAGAGTGACCCCAGTGTAATGTGACAGCTCAAAAGCCACACATGGAAATGTACACCAGCCCTTCCCAGTGGTTGCTTCCGACAAAGGCCTAACAACAAACTACTGAGTCTTAAATCCTGGTTGCTCTGAAAGATGGAAAATCTACATCCAGCTTTTCTTTTAAAATATAATTCCTAAATATATCCTAAAAAATGGTTACTTTTCAAAGACGATTATAAAACCTGGATTCAGAAATAAGGATAGTTCACCTGTGTGGTGAACAGAGGAAGGTAACCCACATTTTGTATGCCTGACCCGCTATTGGAACAGCTCACACTCCAACAACTGAAATAAACACTTCAACCTACATTTGGCTGCCAGGGGGCCTGGTCCCATAATTGAGCCAATAAGCAAACTACTGTTCAGTTGTGCTCTTGATCTGCGAGGGCTAACGCCAGGCTCAGTGCAACAGGGTGGGCAAGCGGGGTGACCTATGTCTTCCTCGCCTGCCTTGGGCTGCGGTGACATCAGGAGAGGAGCGAGTGTCACTGCAGCCACAAACACAGGTGCTGGGGAAGCCGGGGAGCCCTGACGCCAAGCTCCTGGCCCAAGCAGGAAATTCGGCTTCTGGCGTGAGGACAAAAAGCAAAATTAAAAGGGCCTGAGAGGAGCAAGGAGAGGGCCACGCTCCGGAGCTTCAAAAGTCCCTGTGAAGCTCAACTGCAGATCTAGTGAGATGATCTCATGAAATCTGTTCATGTCAGCTTCACTTCCACGGTCATAAAGAAGGCACTCTTGAGTCAAGAGAGCCAGGGCTGAATTCCTGTGTTTATTGTTTTATCTCAGGAAGCCTAGGAAAGTCTCCAAAACTGTTGGCTCCATCTGTGAAATGGGAATAATAAAAATATCAATCTCACAGGGTTGCTATTGTAAGTAATGAAGACAATGATGTAAGTTAATAACATATTGTAGCCTCAAATACAAAGTATAATGAGTGTTTTATCAGCAAGCTTTTAGACCATCACTACAAGCAAAACCTCACTCTACATACTTTGGTTGACATCCAAATAAATCCAACTGATACCCTAGTTAGAGTCCAGAGGCAGAGATGGGATGGTATTGTAAGCTCTATGAGAGCAAGGACTTTGCTTGTTTGTTCACCCCTACTTCCCCGGAGCCCAGAACAGATTCTGGCACAGAGTGGGCAGCCAGTAAATATTTGCCCTACACCCTCATCCCTTGCCCTTGGGTATAGTGCTGAAAGGGAACAAGAAGAAAGCCAAGGAAAATCCAGATAGGCAGGGGCTGTCAACAGTGGGTGGATGGCAGATGACGCTAGAAGGATGCTGAACCCCAGAACAGGGATGATCCTGCCACCGTGGCAAGCATGTGGTGAAGTTATGCTAGGGCTGCCCTGTGCTCTGGTGCTCGGATGTGCAGGTCCTCTGCCCTGGAGACTCTCCTATACCTCCTGCAGGTGCCATGATTGGCACCCTCTCAACAGCTCTGCAGAAGAAACTGAGGTGGGAGGTCTAATAACATGCACAAAATCCAGGCTGGGAGCCATCAAGGCAGACCTCACTGTGGCAGGAGACTCCCGAGCTTGCAGTCTGGACCAGGCTGGGCTCTGGTTGGCCCTGTGACCTTGACTACCATCCTGTGACCTTAACTACCATCCTGTGACCTTGAATACCAGAAAATATCTCCTTTCCCATCAGGATCCTAGTCCCCTGTAGCTCCCCTCCTTCCTAGTGTCCCTCTCTGGCACTTTCTCCCTAGTCCACAGCTTTGACACCTTCACCAGAGCAGGGAGAGGAGGGCCCAGCTAGGACAGACCTTCCTCTCGTCCTCAGGAGGGTCCTCCTGGCTGGTGGGATGGGTGGACCAGAGGCAGGTCCTGGTGAGGCATGCATCTTGCAGACTCACCTTCACAGAGGGTCCCGACCTCCTTCTGTGAGCTCAAGGGGCATGAAAAAAAGCAGTGGTGACCACCGAGTCCTCCTGGTGCCTTTCCACCTGTGAAGGGGCAGGAAGCCTTGGAGGGGTGACTGGCCAGCACCGTGGCCATGTCTGTGATGTTCTGCTCTGTCGCATCCTGTGTGCCTGTGGACAGGGGAGCAGAGCTGCCCACGCTAGCCCAGGGCGTCCCAGGCCACAGGACCAGGACCTCTGGGCAATAGCTGGGCCACCTCCCAGGGTAGCAGTAGCTGCTCAATTCTTCCTGATCAGTCCCTCCAAAGGCTCCACCCACATGGCTCTCCGCTGCCTGTGTGTCCCCCACTGCCCTCAAAGTCCATCTGGGTCGCCACACTCTGAAGAAGCCATCAAAGCTGCCCCCTGCTCTGTGGGTGATGGCGAAGGGACAGAGGGCGGACCCCGAGGCCCTGTAAGGAGGGCATCAGGACACACTCCCGCTCCTCTCCGTGTTGGACCAGGTAGGAAGCAGCTGTCCAGGCCCATCCTGCTGGGAGCCCTGCCTTCCACAGGCACATGGGGACTCAGCCAGCACTTAGGAAGGTGGATGAGTGCAGAGCATCAAGAGAACACACGTGACAGGACCTGGCTCTCCACTTCACCAGGGGCTCTCCTGAAGACCTGCTCTACTCACATAGGGGCTCACCTTGGCCACCCCGACAGTACCCTCCAACATCCCAGGACTTCCTGCTGCCTTTGATTCGGGTCCACCCAGCTGTAGGGCTTTCCTACAACTACGCTGTAAGGACAGGAGGACCCACAGCTATACCGGGCCCACAACATGTACACACGCACATTACGTGCTCACACAAGCCCCACTACAACTAACCTGCACCTCCTAGGACTTTTACACACCCCACCAAACACTGCTTAGTTACTTTTCTTGTTGCTGAGACAAAAAATACCTGGCACCCAAAGTTAAAGGAAGAAAGATTTATTCGGTTCACATTGTAGAGGCTTCAGTTCATAAGCAGCTGGTTCTAAGGCAGAGTGGGCTAGCAGAGGGCACAGCAGGCAAGCAGCAGCAGCAGCAGCAGCAGCAGCAGCAAGGACGGCAGCAGTCTGCTTTCTACCTCTTACATTCCCTCCAGGCTACATGCCCTTAGGGCGGGTGCTCCTCACACCCAAGGAGGGGCATCCTTAATCTGAGCATCACACACCCCTGATCCAGCCAGAATGACCCACCTGTAGGCACGTGTGGCTTTGGAGGACATCTAGATGCAAGGCACAAGCCCTGGTGAGCAGTGGGCTTGTCGATAGTATACGCATTTTAAAAGCATTTTCTGGGGCCCCATCATGTGGTTCATATCTGCAATCCCAGCTACTCAGGAGGCTGAGCCAGGAGGATCACAGGATTCAGGAGCCTGGACAATTTAGCAAGACCTTATCTCAAAAAAAGAAAAAATCAGTAACGAGGAAGGGGGATGCAGCTCAGTGGCAGAGCGTCCCTGGGCTTAACCTCCAGTACTAGGGAAAATAAATAAGGAGCCACTCTCCAGGAGTCAAGCCACCAGGATCATGTCTGGTCCTAGCAGGTCTGTGAGTAGAGCTTGGGCTCTTTGCAATTTCGAGCCCCTGAGAAGCACAGATCCGTCACCAGGATGCATCAGGGCACATTTGTGTTGCTTTGCTTTGCTTTGCTTGATTGAGTTGGAAAGTGTTTTTTTGAGCAAAGTTTTTTACCAGTGACCACACTGCCCTAGAATGAAGATTTGACTGGGCCTTTGAGGTTGTTATATTGTTCATTTGCTACATGGAGTTGAGGTGGGTGTCGTGGTGCACACATATAATCCCAGCACTCAGGAGGCTGAGGCAGGAGGATCACAAGTTTGAGGCCAGCTTGGGCTACATAACCATTTTCAGAGCTAGCCTGGACTATGAAGTGACACTCCGTTCAGGAAACAAAACTTCAGGTAAATCTATCTCTGCATAGAAGGTGGAGCACTCGGCATCAGGGGGCAGCGGTCCCTGAGAGGAAAGGGCACAAAGGGCAACTTTTCAACTCGCGGCTTCCCCGTGGAGATGCCTTGGGTTGTTCAGTCCTCAGGGACCGAACAGCTGCCCACAGGGAGAGCCAACCATGCCTTGGCCACAAAGAGAAGTGGAGAAACAGGCAAAGACTCCTTGTACGGCATTAGGAAACAGAGCAGAGGGGCCTTGAGAAACTAAAACTACAGTAGCCATGTGATTTAGTGACCCCACTCTGGGGAAAGAGCCAAGATAGAGGCCGTCGGGGAGACGTCTGTACTCCAAGTTCACCGCAGTGGTGTGGGCAAGAACAGGACACAAGGCCAACAGACGGGTGGTAGAGGAAGTAGGGAGATGCACACAGCGGGTGCTGCTCGCCTGCAGAAGAAGGCCCGCTGTCCTCCACAGTGACGTTGATGAGCCTGGAGACATGGACAGTGACATAGGTCAGGCTCAAAGAGGAGCAGCACACCGCAGAGACCGAGTCTATGTGGGATTTTTAAATAGTGAAACTCCCAGGCACAGGGCCTAGGGCAGCGAGTACCAGAAGCTGGGAGAAGCACTGATTGAAGGATTCGACACTCTGTCTGTACAGAAGGAATAAGTTCAGGGGGCCTAGGACACCACATGGTGACAACATTGTAACAATATATTACACACTTAAAATTGCTAAGGGTATGGATTCTAGTGTTCTTGCCACACATGCACAGGTAACTGTGAAGCAATGTGGACCCTCAGTGGCTGGATCTATCACATGGTGTACATATGCACCAAAACATGCTGTGCACACCGTGAGTACATGTCAATTAAAAGGGGGACCAAGACTCCTGTATTTCTGGCCGTAATCAAAGTTACTAGTCCCATTCTACATTTCACACAGTCAGCAATCAGGAAACTGGAGAACTGTGTAGGCTAATTGTCTAGGTGTTGGGCAGCAGACAGTGAGAAACTGTGATTCCTAAGCAACACAGGAAGCTTGTGAGGCTCACACCAGTGCCGGAGATAAGCTCTCTATGACAGGGCCTTCAGTAGAATCCCAGCAGACAGCAGCCTCACACTTGACAGATGTACTCAGGATAATGAAGCAGCAGGGACTTAAAGAACCAACCATGGCAGAGACGGAGTTCTTCAGAAAGCTTGACTGAAGGCTGGCTCACACCTAAGGGCACAGGGAAAGACAAGCTGAGGCCTTCAGAGCAGCTGTAGGACAGAGTCATAGCTCAGTTTTGCTTGGACAGACAGAGCAGGGAAGCTCTGTATTTCATTCATATTCCAGGAAACTAGCTAAGGGGCTGAGAAGACTAAGGCAGAAGGGTTAGGACCACACTCTGGAGCAATTCCTACTTTCTACATGCCCCTAAGAGCCTAAAAACTAAGTCCTGACAGAACCTGGAAGAAGCCAGACCCTGAAGATTATTGCCTTTCACAACCAAGTTAGAGGGGCTTGGGAAACACTTGGGGTCCCCATAGGTCTCTGTAACAAAACACCAAGCCAAGGCTGGACAGGTCCAATGTGGTGCCTACTAAAAGTCCATGCACTTCAGGGGCCCAGCCCTGTCTTATCCACAAAGGTGAATACACAACCACAAATACTGAGATGTGCAAAAGTAAAGAAATAGAAGGGAAATGTGGCCAACAACCAAGAAAAAAGCAAGAAATAGAAGCCCATCTTGAGATAGCCCCAATGTTAGAAATGTTAGACAAAAACTCAAATGGTTACTGTAAATAATACCAAGGAAGTAAAAGAAAGTGCACTTAAAGTATCAACAGAAAATATGACATTGAGGAATGATGTGTAGGGAATATCAAGAAAACATAAACAGAAAATAACCAAGTACAACGTTTAAAGTGGCATAATACAGTTAAAAGCCTAAAGATGATGCAAATGGTAAAAAAAAAAAAAAAGAAAAAAAGCAGACTAGAAATGGCAGAACAGAGAGCAACAGATGAAGAAAGAAACAGCTAAGAACTTACGGAAAAACTGAAACCATCAGTACATGTATTGAAAATCCCAGAAAGAACTGAAGTAAAAACTTATACCTTCCCATATTTCAAAAATGTCAATTTACTGACCAAGAAGTGTGACAAACCTCAGACAGAATAAGTGAAAAGAACCAAACCGAGAAGAAAGAGAAAAATGCTGAAAGGAACCACAGAAGACTAACACTCTACACACAGAATGATGACACGTCAACCAGAGGATAACAGAATGTCATCTTTGAAATAACAAAAGGGGGAACTCTGTGATCAACACAAAGTTCTAGAAGCAGTTAAAATATCCTTCAAAGGATGGTGAAATGGTGACATCTTCAGATAAGCAGAAGCTGAGAGAATTTATTACAAGAAGCACCAAACTGTTTTCTTCAAGTAAAGATAAATGGCCCCAGATAGAGTCCACAGAAGTGAGGTGCACCAGAAATGGTAAATAAGTGGGTTACTGTAACATAGTATGTTTCTTTTCTTCATAAATTTTCTTAAAAGACTCTGACAATTTGAAGTCTCGCTAATAGAACTGTAAGGTGATGTCTACAATGTGCACAGAAGTAACAGTTATGTGTCCGAAATGGAAAGGGCTGGCACGCCCAGTTTTCGGAAGAGTGTCTAGCTGCCAGCCCCACACTGCTGATGCCTGTGTGAAACGGCACCACCCGTTACAAAGGTGACAGCATCTTGGAGTTAAAGATACATTTACTTATGACTAAGACACTGCAGTTCTAAGTACAATAGCACCTCAGCTCATGAATACTTTTGTTTGCAAACAATTTGGTTCACAAACAGAAGCATTCGGCAAAATTTTGTTTTTGTTTGCAAGCACTGTTTCAGGTGACAAACATGACCATGGACATTTTTCCAGCATGAACATAAATGTGGCCATCTGTGCCAGAATCACGGGGTGAATTAAGGCTATGAGCCGAGGTACCCCTGCACTTCCCAGAGAGAAATAGAAGCACAGATCCAAAGAAAGATACGGCAGTAATGTTCATAAAGGATTTATAATGGCAAAGATGAATGCAAAAATACAAGTAACTACAAAGAGCATAACAGATAATTAAGTGATTTGTAATATCGTATAACGGGACATGATCCAGCAGTAAAAAGAAGGAACTGCTGATTTTACTATAGGAACAACACTCAGAACCATTTTTCTCAGTAGAATATGCCAGCCACGTGAGGGAAGATACGATTCTGCTTAAATAAAACTCTGGAACAAATACAAGTAGTTTATTATGGTAAAATCAGAATAACCATTTCCTGGAAACAGGAAATTGACTGGGAAGGGAAATTAGAAATTTTCTGGAGCGATGAAAATGTTTTATTTTGACAGAGGTGAAGGGTATGTGGAGAGTATGAATTCGGCAGCCCGCCGGGAAGCACACTTAGAAAGCTGTGATTCTGCCTTCTGCATATTTACCTCCACTTTAACCATTTATGGCTTCCTCGTGGAAAAATATGCGTTAGATAAGCTTATTTCTTGGTTTAAAATTCCGAAATATTTCCTCGGTTGAAAATCAAAGCATGGATCTGACACGAAGTGGGGATCTCACAACCAGTTCTGGATTCCACTACGCTGTACTCGCTGTGCTCCCCTGGGGGCGCAGCATTCCCGGTTGGGTGGCGGGGGCAAACTCAGAAGCTCCTGGCTATGCCCGGAGCGTTCAGCACACTTGCGCCTTTGATAAGTCACCAATGAAAACAGATTTTTGCTTTAGTCAGTTAGGTTCAGTATCCACAAACTAAGTCTAAGTTACATTATTTTGTGCATACTCAAAGACTGGAGGGGTGCATGTTACATAATAATGTGCATGCTCCGTGACTGGAGGGGATCCTGGTACATAACAATGTGCCTGCCCTGTGAGTGCAGGGGTGCCTGGTACAAAACAATGTGCATGCCCCGTGACTGGAGGGGTGCCGGGTACATAATAGCGTACATGCCCTGTGACTGGAGGGTTGCCGTAGACATAATAGTGTGCATGTTCTGTGAGTGGAGGGGTGCCTGGTATACAGTTGTGTGCATGCCCCGTGACTGGAGGGGTGCCTGGTATACAGTTGTGTGCATGCCTGTGACTGGAGGGGTGCCGGGTACATAATAGTGTGCATGCCCCGTGACTGGAGGGGTGCCGGGTACATAATAGTGTGCATGCCCCGTGACTGGAGGGTTGCCGTGGACATAATAGTGTGCATGTTCTGTGACTGGAGGGGTGCCTGGTATACAGTTGTGTGCATGCCCCGTGACTGGAGGGGTGCCTGGTATACAGTTGGGTGCATGCCTGTGACTGGAGGGATGCCGGGTACATAATAGTGTGCACGGCCCATGACTGGATGCGTGCCTGGTACATAATAGCGTACATGCCCCGTGACTGGAGGGGTGCCTCGTGTATGGTAGTGTGCATGCCCTGTGTCTGGAGGGTTGCCTGGTACAGAATAGTGTTCATGCCTTGTGCCTGGTAGGGTGCCTGGCACATAATAGTGTACATGCCCCGTGACTGGAGGGGTGCCTGGCACATAATAGTGTGCATGCCCTGTGACTGGACGGGTCCCTGGTACATAATAGTGTGCCTAGTAGTACCTGGTATGTAATTGCTGCTCAACATATACTTGAGGAACAACAGCTTTCAATGAGCGAGTCTACTTTTTCCTCTTTCCGTTTGTGAGATTCATGCTAAATTGTTTTTTGGTTCTCTATCTGAAACTGGTACCTATGGCTAAGACTGCCAAGACCCCTGTGATTTTGCTGCGAGAGTTTAAATTCCTCAGAGAATGGAAAGCCCAGGAGGTAAGCTGTCCAATGTGCAAACGTACTGTATCAGAAGAGAGGATGCACTGGGCCCATTTTCGGCTCCTGGACTATGATCCATGGTCAGCTGGCTCTAAGGCAGCGTGGCACACCGTAGAAGGGCACTCAGAGAACAGTTCACAGCACAGAGAAGACAGCATAAGCAGTAAGGGGGCGAGTGTGGCTCTGACTACATTACAAACATGGAAGGCGAGCTCTTAGCCCTTTAGCCAGACAGAAAGAGGCAGTCAAAGTCCATCTAATCAACCCCGCACCACAGCTGGGCCTAACTTCAGGGACAATTTTGCATGCTTCATAGTGATGATTTCTTCATATTGTCTCCTAAACATACTGTCTCTTCTTTAAGCTGAAAGGTGAAGGACAGATAGCCACCATGTGAAAAGTAGGTTGCCAAGCCTACGGTGAGGAGGGACTCTCCACAAGGGAGAGCCCAAAGGGAGTGGAATATCTGCCAACTTCATGAGCAAGATCTGCACTGAGGTTATTGGAGCGGGAATGGGACGTTGGGGCACTGTTTTGGCTTGTGTCAAGATGTCACCTCCAGGCTTCATGCAGTCATAAGGGGTGGGCTTTTCAGAGGTGGCTGAATCTACAGTGTGTGATGCTGGGATTAAGAGCGTGTGGTTAGTAAGTCAGTCCACTGATTGGTTTGGCATAGTTCTGCCTAGGATTAAAGGTGTGAGTGCTACACCCACCCTAGGGCAGGTAGCCTGTGTATAATGTGAGGGAAAGAGAGATGCTGGTGTCTCCACCCCTTAATGCATTTGCTGTCTTGTGTGTGCTGTGAACTGTTCTCTGAATGCCCCTCTACAGTGTGCCACGCTGCCTTAGAGCCAGCTGATTATGGACCAAAACCTCTACACACTGTGAGCTGAAATAAATCTTTCCTCCCTTAACATAGGGTGTTGGGTATTTTGTCTCAGCAACGAGAAAAGCAACTAAGACAGCCACCACAGCACTGGACGGATCGAGGGAGTCAGCTCTGACCATCTTTGGCAGGAAGGGGCTCCACTGGGAAGATACTGGGTAGCTGCCAAATCAGCATGAAGGTGGGAGACCCCCACTCAGAGGAGGGGTGGGAATCGAGGAAGCTGGGCAGCTGAGAGCACAGCGGAGGTCACAGCACCAAGCAGTCTGGTGAATTGCAGCATGGGTCTTTGCAGGACATGGGCTGTCACCACATCCACCAGGACACTAGCTGGCCTTCCTTTAGAGCTCACAGCTTCGCCGCCTCTGCTGCTGTTAATAGCGTGCTGTCTTTCACAGATCCTCAGCATCCTGGGGGACATCGCGGATGTGATTGCCCAGGAACCGTCCACACGGATGGCCTGAGTTCTGGAAGCAGAGGAGAGCTCTTCCTTCTTTATTCTCCTTGTGGAACCAGCATCGCCTCAGAGAACACCAGTCAGACATCATGGACAAGCCTCTCTCGTGGCATGTAATGTCATAGTGCCTCCCTCTCAAGTCTGTCCTCCCCAGATTACTTCTACACCACATGAGCACCCCACAGCATACAAGCTCATCCTTTGCCCAGACAGAAAATACAAAGTTCTATTGTTTATTCCATAGGTTTCTGTCTCAGTTCATTGGACACTGTCTCCTCTTCCTGTTACAATCTCATCTTGAATTTCTAACACTGGAAAACAACTAGGAAGTGTGGATGCCCCAGGCATATCTTGCAGTCAGCCTCCGACAGGCAGGCACAGGAGTGCAGGCAGCTGCGCTGCTACTCCGTGCTGTCCCTGCCTCACCCAGCACACAAAGGGCACCCACGCCAAGCACTCGCCCTCGGACATGCGGACCTAACTGAACCCTTGCTGTTCCTGCTGTGCACAGTTGCAGTAGTTTTCTAGCCACCGTTACTACTCAAAGTCTCAGGACAGGAGGGCCAGCTCACCCTCACTGAGTTCCCAGGAGACCGTGCTGTCTTGCTGTAAGGTCTGCTCCTCCTGGATACTGGCACACATGTTTAGATCAGTGAGCTGCACAGCCATTGGCCATGTGCCTTATTTGTTTCTCTGTAAAATGAATTCCTTAATGAGGAGCAACCTATGGTATTTATGATTAGTACTGTATTTTGTTTCTTTTGTATTTTTGGCGGTACCAGGGATCAAACTCAGGACAGTGCTCTTGCCAGGCAGGCGCTTATGCCACTGAGCTATATTTCCAGCCCCTACCTATGGTATTTACAATGTTGAAACTTTCATTATAGTTTGGCTTTCTTTAAATTGCTTCAAAAATTTAATTGAATGGCATCCTAATATTAAGGGTCATCTTTAATTTTATTTCAAGAAATATGAAAAACTAAATGTCAAGAAAATCACAATGCCTATAAAATAAAAGAATGTAGAAATTCCATCCTGATGCTCAGGAATGTAAGCTCTGCCCTTGAGTCGGAGGGGAAAACAAATGTTAAGTATGGAACAGCTGTCTGTGCTGGAGAGGGTGCTTTCTGTCCCTTCTGCCACAGAAGGCCCACAGCAGTCATCCCGCCCCACTGACTGGCCTTCTGGGGTGCAGAGCCACACATAGTCCTCACTCCTCCCCAATGGGGTCTCAGCCAATCACCTGACAGGAGGAATTCCTGGTCCCCAGGTGACCTAGGGCTTCACCCCGGCCCCATGGCGGTTTCCAATCACCAGGAAAAGATACTGGAGGGCATAGCAGACATTGATGGACAGAAGCCATTTGCTCCTCCAGATGCCTGCAGGACCCTGCACAGTGCAGCCTCTTGATGAGCAGGCGGGTGGCCACACCTGCCCCTGCTCACCATCAGCCGCTCACGCAGTCTCTCCCTTGACTTGCCATCACCACCCTCCAGCACCACCCTCCCAAGCCTCTGACGTCTGGCAAGCCGCCATCCACTGTGCAGGACCCAACGTTAAAGCATGGTCTTGGGCACCTCTCCTGGAGATTGGGTATGCTAGTAAACATCTGCTCCCAGGAGAGTCTGCTCTTTGTTATGTTTAAGACCACACTTGAGTGGAGCTAATGTGTGACTGAAATTTAGAACCAAGAACATGCCCTGGCACACTGCCATTTGCTAGAGAAGAGGACTGGCCAGCTGTAGGCACAGTGCTGAGCCTCCCAGGACCCTGCAGAGTGCAACACTGGGATAGGGCCAGGGTGGGGCACCAGCCTGGCTTCCTGAGGCCCCATCATGGCGGCCCATGCTTCTCCAGTTCTGCCCTGCATCCTAGTGTCACTGGAAAACCCCACCAAGCTACCAAAACGTGGGAGGTACACCCAGAACTCCTCATCCTGGTCCGTACTCCAACCCAAACAGAGGCTGCCAAAGAACATCCTGCCTCTGCGGTGGGCAGAAACACTCTACAATTCAGGGGGAGAACATGCTTTGGAAATGGTTTCATTTCTGAGCATTCTAATTTCCAAGGCTTCCCCTAATAACCGCCTTTTCGGAGAGTCTGAGATCTGAGATAGACTACCCCGGTGGCCTTTTAACCCTAATGAACCCACTACCCGATCCAGTGCCCACTTGATTTCTCTATGTGATACAGCTATGGAAAGATGTGGCCTCCAGTTTGGTTGGAGGCTGCACATTCCATGGTTCCTGCTCAGGCCACTTCCTTCCCTGTGGAGCCGCTGCCTGGCTTTTCCAGGGCTCACATTAATATCCCAGACCATTATAATATAGTTATTTTCATGGAAGCCAGGGAGGAAGTCACGTGGCATTAATTGGTCCCCAGGGGTCCCAAAAGCCTCCATTTAGCAAGTTCTTTTAACTCACATAAGCAGGGCCAAGTGGGAACAGAGAGGAAGTCGCTGGGATTGTATTGAGTGAATACTTTTTTCTAGAACATGTTTGGTTAATGAGTCATTATTCCTTTTTAATTATACAAACATAGGTATTAGCTGGGTCAGACACACACACACACACACGCGTGCGCGCGCGTGTGCATGCACACATGCACACGCACACACACGTTTATATCTAGGCCGTGGTTGCTTTGCTTTGCTTTAACCTCTGCTGTGATGTCAGCTTATTAAAGGGCTAGGAAACAGAGACACCAAAACAAAATATGTGAGCTTTTGTAGTTTTGGAAAAAATTATTCAGTTTCCAGAGCTGAGAACTGGGGCCACAGAGGTGCAGTGCCATTCTTAAAGACCACGTAGCTAATAGACAATGCCCTGAAAAACCCAACAAGACTGGGAACCACACCGGGGCTCTGAAGAAACTTCTTTACAGGAATCCTTCATGGACTGGACCAGTGGAAGATGCAAGTTCTGCATAGTGACCCTGAGTTGTCCCCAGCCCGGGAGCCCTCATCTCCCTCCAGGTTGCTGCACACACTTCTACCAAGTTTCTAAGTAAAAAATTTGGCAGTGACAAAATTCCCTTTTTCCACCAATGATTCCCAGGGCAGTGACTAGGCAGCAGATGACAAAAGCCGTCCTGAAGCATTTTCTGTGGGAAGGAAGGTGCTGATGCTAGAATAACTCTTAGGCTCCACTGGCTGGAGAACTAATTCTCACACCAAAGATGTGCAGAAAAACATCTCTTACACACATACCCCTGAGTAGAAAAGTAAGGTTCTGATAAGTAAAACTGTAATTTTTCTTTAAAAAATTAAGGGAGAGCTTTTGTGGACTTCACATGTGAAGACTGGGTATGGATGTAAATACACTTTCACACCGTTTTGTGCAGTGCTCACAAGTCTTTACTCTCTCACCAAGTCAGGCAGGCAGCAAAGCAACGACATGGCTCAAGTCTGAAGGATCAAGGAAAGAGGAAGCTGCTGAGATCACAGAGGACCCTCACTTCCCAACCAACGGCACACACTGCACTGTGTGCCACAGATAGCCGTTCCTCCTCCTGGACACCATCTCGCAGTCCTTACACAAATGTGCACACAGGTTCCCTCCAGAACAGAACCGGAGGGGACTCATGGGCCATGAGAGTGGCTGTCACTGCCAGAACCCAGCTAGTGGGCAGCTCCTCCAGGCGCTGCCTCCACTCTGCTGGGCCAGAGCTCACATAGGCCGAAGCCCACTGTGCGAGGAAATTGGCTGTCCAGGGCTGTGCTGGACTCCGTGGGGCCACTGGCTCACACTAGACCAGGGCTGGTTACACAGCCGGTAAAGGACCATGGACTTGGTCATCACCCTGTCCCCTTCCTCTTCCCTCTCCTCGTCCTCATCCTCCTCCCCTTCTTTTTCCTCCTCCAGGTCACCCCATGGCTCCCAAGGCTCTCCGGTCAGGCTCCACTGGGGACTGGTTTCCTCTGAGTGCCTCCAGCATGCATGGCTCCAAAGCAGGCCTTCCAGGCTGGGGCCCTCTGTGGACCCAGCCACCTGGCCACTTCACATCCCCATTGGACAGAGCCTCAGGGGCCAAGAAAGAGGAGCCCCAGGGAATGGGGAGGAAGGAATCGTGACTGCTCACAGTGCTGGGCTGTCCGAACCTGTGCCCAGAGGGCAGGTCAAGTGTGGACAGTGTCCCAGACCTTGTTGTAAGTAACTTAAAGAAGCACCAATGAGGGTTAAGTATATTACATTTAATATATGTGTATATTTCAATGAAAGCATCATCCTTGCCTCAATGTTTGGGTAGCAGTTGCTCCCTGTCACAGCAGGGCAAGGACACTTTCATGTCACCTGATAGCGTTTTTTTCAGGACTTGCTGCCCACCAGGTGTTTGTGATGTGCCAGGGAGGATGAGGACATGCTTCTGAGTTCCAGCAGAGAGCAGTGGGAGACCTGCACACCACGGGGCAGCCTGTTCCTGCCCTGGCTACCACAGGAACCTCTGGGACCAGCCAGGGAGCAACCTTCCTTCCAGGAGGGGAAGTGGGGGCGGCGCACTGGGATGACCCAAGAGGAGCCCCTCATCTACTCATTTCTTTACTCTGCAAACTCTCTCCTCTTGTGTCCAATTTCAGATTTTGCTAAACCGAGAAATAAGGGTCTACTGTGAGCCATCGGAGGGAGCAGCGTTCCACATGAGCAGAAAGGAAATCCAAGGTGCACCTAGGTTAGCTTTCATCTCCACTGACAATAAAACCCTGCAGGTCACAGGAACAGACTCGGGTGGACACAGGGGTGACAGCTGGTGGAGAGGCCAGGAGGAGCTCAGAGAAGAGGGGACAGCAGTGACACCGCCAGCACATAGACCGGCCTCCCCTCCCCCTCAGCAAGGCCAAGAAAGGAACAGGAATGGCACTGCAGATTGAAAACAAGCCCAATCAACCCCCACAAAGACAGCTCACCACACAGGTTTTCAAACAGTGACCACCGGAGAGCGTCTCAGGAGAGTATAATTCCAGAGGAACCCTGAGAAAGAAAGATGCCTTTCATTCTCCTCTTCCAGGCACTGAAAATGTCCTGGCAGCATGAGGTGCCCTCGGAAACTGTGCTGAGTGGACTCGCTCCTTCCTTTCAAATTTGAGCTGCTTGCCACTTGGTATCTTCTATTAATTAAACCCCTTCACATAATTTTATGGGAAGAACGCTGTCTGGTATTTCAGACACCCCTAGGACCAGCAGGAAGATGATTCTATGACCCTGCAAAGTTGCAGGAAACTAACTCCCTAGCAGAATTCAAATGAGCTTGGATGACGGGGCTCCTTGCCCCCAGAGCAGGGAGAAACTCAAGGTGCTGCACTACTGCTTTCTGTTTCCATGTGGGGCAACTGCGGGAGGTGGAGGTGGAAGAGAGGGGGAAGGTGAGGGAGAGGAAAGAAGGAAGATATGTGTCAGGGACAGGCACCTGGGCAGAGCTAGTGCCAGCAGCCTCGAAGCCACTTCCTGGGTCTGAGAACAGGAAAATGGCTCAAAGAAAGAACAAATAACTATTCCAGTTTCCTTCAGCCTTAATATTGAAGGCCCCCAAAGGCCCAAAACAATTTTAGAAGAGAGCTGCAGGGCAGGAAGGGAAAGCGCTGTGCACCTCAGAGGAAATGAAAGGAGGACAAACATAACTGTGGGCTCTGGGCCATGATCAGCTGCGGACTTCTGACCCAGAGACATTTATCGTTCGATTTTTCTAAAGAAAAAAATTCCTGTTTTGTAAAGAACTCCCTGAGTGCTTCTGCATCACAATGAACTATTTAAGGTCCGGCTATTACTTCCCTGCAGCACTCCTGTCACTTAGAGAGTTGCATGGGCAGAACTCACAAGTCTTACTCCCCCCTACCCCTGAGCTCTTGCCCAATTAGAGTGATCAAAGGAAGACACTCAGACTTGACGTTATACACATGAATTTCATAAATATTCTGGAAAGGGCAATTTTGGAAAAGGCATCAGAAATCAATAAAAACAGACTTCACACATGGATTTCCTCCATCTGGTTATTCTGTTGCCTGTCCTCCATGGTGTAAAGGACACGCCACACCTCAAGCATGAGTGGGCACTGCTGTAACACGTGTGCAGTCTGCTTACTAATGCTGGTGCCCAATGCGCTCCCCCATGTTTCTTCTTTTCCATGAAGGCCTGGTTTATAATTCTTGCCAAAGAATGTGGATCAGTGTGTTTGACTTCTGATTGTACTCAGGAACAGTTGCTCTGCAACAGTCAGCCATCAACAGAAATGGAAATATGCGTTATCACTCACTGTGTAACAAGTGGCCCAGAAAATGGGTGTTCATTATTCTAAATATTTACTGCCTGCCTCACCATTCTGCAAGGCAGGAGGACCCTGAGCTTGGCTTGGTTGAGTGTGCACTGAATGTGTAGGTCTCTCACAAAGCTACAAGGAAGCTGTCTGCCAGTGGGAGATGTGTTTCCAAGCTGTCCCATGGGTCCCCGCAGGCCTGTGCACTCTGTCATTTTCTTTAGGACCACTGTGTGAAGCACACAAGAGCAGCGTGCCTTCCTCCCCTAAGCGCCCCAAGAAAGCACGCTCCAGGAGCCCGTTTGGGACATGGGCCCTTTAGTCCTTCTGAAAGCTCATTCCAACATTCCAATCACATTCTCTTCATCATAAGTAAGTTCATGTCTGGGGCCTCAGTGGCCACTCTCTGCACCCCTAGTGAGCCTGTGGGTGCTAGGCTGAACCCTGGTTGGCCACCCCATGCCTCCTAACCAGCATGCAAGGCAGGTGGAGCCCCAGGCACCTTCTGGGGCCTTGGTGGCCACCCTCTACACACCCTGAACCCCAGGGGAGCTGGGCTGAACCCTGGACATCTTCAAGAATCCCTGTGAGCCACCTCTGCACCTCTCCTACTAGTGTATGAGGCAGGTGGAGTCCCGGACACCTTCTGGGCCCTCAGGGGTGACTCCCAGCATGACCCACACCCCTGTGGGAGCCCAGCTGAAACCCAGACAGAGTCAACACCCTCAGTGACTCCACCTTCAACCCTCCCCTGTGGCTTGGGAACTAGGCTCTGTCCTCGGCAACGTCTGAAGCCTCAGTGACCACAATATGCATCCCCCCACCCTTGTGGAAGCCAGACTGAATCCCAGACAGAATCAGGAACTCCAGTGAGTCTCCCTGCCCCTCCCCCACCAGGCTGGAAGTCAACTCAAGGCAAGAAAGTTTCCTGAGCATCCAGGACCCCACCTTGCCACCACATACTAGCATGGGAGGCACTCTGAACACTTGGGATCTTTAGACCCTCGCCCTTCCACTTCCACACAATCGTGGGAGTGAGGCTGAGCTCCAGGGAAACTCTGGATCTTCACAAATGACAAAATGAAGGAGCAAAATGCAATTTCAAATCTCTACACCACCCAGGAAAAATCCAGGAGACATCAGCACAGAAGAGCCTGGAAGTCACACACCTGAAATTTCTGAAATGATAGCAACTAAAGTAAAGAAACAACTCCATCAGGCCATAGAAGACATCAGATCAGAAATAATCTCTCAGGTAAAAAAAGAAATGACACCAATAATGAAAGAATTCTACAGCATATCTGAAGAAAACAGTGATAAGAAAATAGAGGAGCACAGACAACTCATGCAAACTTTGAGTGAACAATATAGAAAAGAACTAGAATGTATGAAACAGATTCAAGCAGATATTCAGGAAATTAAAAATTCCATTGAAAGCTGGCAAAACTGCCGAATGAAGCTAAAGATAGACTTTCAGATCTTGAAGACAGCATTGCCACTAATGAATATGAAAGGAAGGATCTCTTAAAAATAAGAAGGAACCAGGAAATAACAATTCAACAACTGCAAGATGAAGCAAAGAAAAACAATGTAAGATTAATAAGCATCAACAAAAACAGCAGGTGTCAACGCAAAAGACATAAAAAGACTATTTGCAGAAATAATAGCAGAAAATTTCCCAGGCATGGGAAAAGAATCAGACATACAAATAAGTGAAGCTTATAGAATTCTAATTAACCATAACCAAAATAAATCCACACAGAGATATATAGTGATCAAGATCCCAGAGACTCCATAAAAGATCAGAATATTAAAAGCTGTTAGAGAAAAGAAACAGATCACCTATAAAGGAAACCCCATCAGAATCACAGAAGATTTCTCAATACAAACCATCAAGTCAAGAAGAGTTGGAGTGAAGTATATCAGGTCCTGAAAGAAAACAACTTTCAACCCAGACTCATGAACCCTGCAAAACTATCCTTCAAATTAAATGCAGAAATAAAATATTTCCATGATAAAGAACAACTGAAGAAATTCACTAGCACAAAACCAGTCCTACAAAGAATACTAAAAGATATTCTAGAAATAGATAAAACAGACCACAACTTCAAGAACAACAGAAAAGAATCACCAAGCAGAACAAGCAAATTAAACAGAGGGAAAAAGGAGGATCCAATGGGAGGAAAATAATATGATAAGGGCAAGCCAATACATACCTGTTAGCACCATTAATGTAAACAGTTGTAATGCACCAATCAAAAGAAGCAGACTGGCAGAGTGGATCAAGAAACAAAATCCAGGTCAAGGATATAGCTCAGTGGCACAGTGCCTGTCTTGCAAGCATGAGGTCATGAGTTCAATTCCTGGTACCACCAAAAAAATTTTAAAATAAAAAGAAACAAAATCCAACTATATGTTGTATACAAGAAACACATTTAGTTCAAAAGGAAATTCAAAGCCTGAAAATTAAAGGGTGGAAAAACAATACTCCATGGAACAGAAACCCAGAAAAAAGTGTATGTAGCTATTTTGTTTGCAGACACCATGAACTTCAAACTGAGAACAACCAAAAGAGATAAAGAAGGTGACTACATACTTGTGAGGGGAAAACTTCAAGAGGAAGAGATAACAGTCATAAACATATGTGCACTAAATACAAGAGCACTCAACTATAAAAGACAAATTCTAACAGACATAAAAAATGAAATAAGGATCAACACAGTCATAACATGTGACTTTAATACACCATTTTCACAAAAAGATAGATCAACTAGATAAAAAATTAGCAAAGAAATAACAAAACTTGACCAAATGTGTGAACAAATGGACTTAGCAGACCTTTAAGAGTGTTCCATCCAGGGCTGGAGGTACAGCTCAGTGGGGTAAGTGCTTGCCGCTAAGCACTAAGGCCCTGAGTTCGATCCCCGGTCCCGGAAAAAAAAAAAAAGTGTTCCATCCAACAACATCAGAATACACATTCTTCTCAATAGCACATGGGACATTCTCTAAAATAGACCATATGCTAGCACATAGAACATGGTTAAGTAAATGCATAGAAATTGAAATTATCCCATGCATACTATCAGACCATAGTGCAATGAAATTGGAAACTAATGACAAAAGAAATTGCAAAAAATCCATAAACATATGGAAATTAAATAACACCCTCCTGAACAACCAATGAGTCACAAATTAAATCAAAGTAAAAATTAAACACTATTTACAATCAAACAAAAATACAGATACAAGTCAGAAGAACCTGTGGGATGCAATGAAAGTAGTCCTCAGAGGGAAATTTATACTGGTGAATTCCCACATCAGGAAAACAGAACGAGCACAAATAAACAATCTTATGCTATACATCAAGCTTCTAGAAAAAGAAGAGCAAATCAAACCCAAAATCCAAAGAAGAAAAGTTCAGGGCATAAATTAATGCAATGGAGACTAAAAAACAATACAAAGACTTAATGAATCAAGGAGTTGCTTTGAAAGAATAAATAAAATAGATAAACCCCTAGCCAACGTTATGAAAAAAGAGAAGAAACAACTAAAATACATGCAATGAGTAATGAAAAGGCTGAAATAAGTACAGATCCTGTAGAAATTAGAAGATCATCAACACCTACTTTGAAAATCTTTACTCTCATAGATGGAAAACACAGAGGAAATGGACAGTTTTCTGCTTACATATGAATTACCAAAGCTGAAGGAAAAAGGTGTAAAAATCCTGAATAATTCAATATCAGCCAGTGAAGTTGACAATGTAATAAAGAACTTGTCAGTGAAGAAACGCCCAGGTCCTGATAGATTCACAGCTGAATTCTACAAGAAATTTAGAGAAGATTTAATTCTTCTCAAACTTTTCAATGAAGTTGAAAGGGAAGGAATTTTCCCCAACTCCTTCCTGGAAGCAAGTATTACCCTAATACCAAAACCAGAGAAAGACCCAATCAAAAGAGAAAAATTACAAGCCAATGCCCCTAATGAATATAGATGCAAAAATTCTCAATAAAATACTAGCAAACAGAATACAACAAATTAAGAAGATTATACACCATGACCAACTGGGATTCATTCCAGGAGTGCAGGGATGGTTCAATATACACAAATCAATTAATGTGATACACCATATCAATAGATCCAAAGACAAAAACCACATGATCATTTCAACTGATGCAGAAAAAGCCTTTGGTAAAGTCCAACACTCATTCATGATAAAAACTCTACAGAAGACAGGAATAGATGTTCTTTATCTCAATCTAATCAAGGCCATCTATGACAAACCAACAGCTAACACTAACCTAAATGACCAAAAATTGAAAGGTCTCACTTTAAAATCAGGAGCAAAACAAGATTGTCCACTGCCACCACTCTTATTCAATATGGTTCTGGAAATATTAGCTAGAACAATTAGACAAGAGAAAGAAATAAAAGGAGTAAGGATAGGAAAGGAAGAAGTGAAATTATCATTATTTGCAGATGACATGGTACTCTACATAGAAGACCCCCAAAACTCCACCAAAGGACTTACAGATTTAATAACCAAATTTAGTAGTGTAGCTGGATACAACGTCAGTGCTCAAAAATCAGTAGCATTCCTGTACATAAACAACAAACAGACAAAGAAATTAGGGAAGCCACACTGTCTTGGTTATTTTTTTGTCATTGCTGAGACAAAATACCCAACACCCAAAATGAAGAAAGGAAGGGTTTATTTAGCTTATAGTTTGTGGAGGTTTTAGTCCATACTTGGCTACTTAGAGGCAGAGTAGCACATGGCAGAGGGCAAACTGTTCAGGGCAGCAGCACACAGCAAAAACCACAAGCAAAAAGGGAGGAATGGCTGCAAGCAGCCTCCTTTTCTCCCCTACATTGTAAACAACCTACCCCACCCAGGGGTGCGTAGCTCTCACACAGTCTCCATGCCCTCCTCTTCCACAGGCTCAGGATGTATACAAAGTAAGCACCCTGGCTTCCTGATGAATCACTCAGTTAAACCTCCAGAGTCCCCAAGTTGACCCAATGTATCAACCATAACACACACCTTTCACAATAGCATCTAAAAAAATGAAGTACATAGAAATCAATCTAACGAAAGAAGCAAAAGATCTATACAGTGAAAACTGTAGTGCTCTGAAAAAAGAGATCAAAGAGGATATCAGAAAATGGAAAGATATTTCTTGCTCATGGATAGGAAGAACTAACACTGTAAAAATGGCCATACTCCCAAAATTGTTGTACAGATTCAATGTAATCCCAATTAAAATACCATCAGTATACTACACAAATCTAGAGAAAACATTCCTAAAATTCATCTGGAACCACAAGAGGCCTAGAATAGCAAAAGCAACCCTGGAAAACAAAGGAAAGGCAGGAAGCATCAAAACCTGACTTAAAATTATAGTACAAAGCTGCTGTGATAAAATCAGCATGGTACTGGCGAAAATACAGACCTGAAGATCAAGGGAACATATTACAAGATGCAGACACAGCTATAAACACACTCCGTCACCTTATATTTGACAAAGGAGCCAAACATGTTCAGTGGGAAAAAGATAGCCTCTTCAATAAATAGTGCTGGAAAAACTGGTGATCCACATGCTGAAGATTAAAACTAGACCCATATCTTTCACCATGTACCAAACTAAAGTCAAAATGGATCAAAGATCTATTAAAACAGATATTAAAACAGAAACACTAAATTTACTGGAAGAGAAAGTAGGTAAGACTCTTGAAGACATAGGTGTAGGCAGAGAGTTCATGAACAAAAACCAAACTGCACAGGAAATACTTCAAAGAATCAACAACTGCATCTCATCTTACTGAAAAGTTTTTGCACATCAAAAGAAATCACCAGTAAAGTAAAAAGAAAACCTACAAATTGGGAAAAAAATTTAGGCAACTGCCACTTAGACAAAGGACTTCTATCTAGAATATAGAAAAAATTTTTAAAAATCAGGCCCCCAAAATTCAAAGACCCAATCCAAAAATGGGCATCTGAGATGAACACACACTTCTCAGATGAAAAAATGCTAATGGCGAATAAAGACATGAAAAAATGTTTGACATCATTAGTCATTCAAGAAATGCCAATTAAAACAACACTGAGATTCCATCTCACCCCAGAAGGAATGACTATCATCAAGAAATCAACCAATGACAAACGCTGGAGAAGCTGGGGGAAAAAAGGAACCCTCCTCCACTACTGGTGAGAGTGTATACTGGTGAAACCACTGTGGAAATCAGTTTGGAGAGTCCTCACAAAACTAGGATTAGCAGCCCCACTCAACCCAGATATTACCCTTCTGGCTATTTTCCTAGAAGAATTAAAAGTATCACACCACAGCAATATATGTGCACCCAGGTTTGTAGCAGCACAATTTGTTATAGCTAAATCTTGGAAACAACCCAAATGCCCATCAACTGAGGAAAGGATAAAAAAGCTGTATTTTTATACAATGTATTTTATTCAGCTATAAGAAAAGATAAACTCAAGGCTTTTGTAGGTAAATGGATGCAAATTGAGACCTTATTTATAAGTGAAATAAATCAGACCTACAATTGTAAACATCATATTGTCTCCCTGATGTGGGAACCTGAAAGAGTAAGTAAAACTCAAAATGTACAATAGATGATACGAAAGGGAAAGAAATTGCTCAAAGGAAGGAACAACTGGGATGAGGGAAGAAGGAAGGCTGTATATATATATGGCTAGGATAACTGTACTGCTGATGTCTGATTGAAAGGAACAGTTAATGCTTATAATTTTTTATATTCTGACCAATTTTGCATGCTTGTATCTAGTAATCTGAGCAAATAATTTGAAGACAACAATATGCAATGGAACAACCATTGGTGAATTCCTACCATCTGTCTAGTGAAACTCTGTATTATCTCTAATGTTTTATCTAGTAATTATTTTTTATTCTCTGTAACGGTTTGAACAATCTTCCATTCTTACATCTGGTAATGTGAGCAACATAGTTGGAGATAACAGTGTGTAATGTAGCAATCACTGTTAATTCCTATCATTTTGTTTTGAAACCGTGTATCACTTTTAATGTTCCTGCTTGTTTTGTTAATGTTTATGATGTTCGTATGCTGCTATTGTTCTTTTTTTTTTTTTCCTTTTACTATTCTCTTTAAAATAAAAAAAAAATAAGTTCGGAGACAATGAAGAGGGTGCAATTAGAGTCAGCCTCTGGGCCCACACCCTTGGGTTCATCCGGCCGTGGACTGAAAAGACTTCTAAAAGTGCAGCTGTACTGAACACTTGCAGATTTTCATGTTGTCATTACCGCCTAAATAACACAGTACAACCACCGTTTAAGCAGCATTCACACTACTTTGGATCAGTGATCTAGAGATTACTTGAAACTCACCCAAGGATGCCAGAGTTATGCATGGACTACTCTGTTGCACTAGGGAACCTGAGCACCCCCAGACATTGAGGTCCACAGGGGCCTGGGAGCAATCACCTTGGATCCTGCTGGACACTGTGGCAAAGGCATGGATACCAGGAAGCAAGGACTCTGAGGGACAGCTGGAGCTGCGGGCCCCACAGTGCTTGGTCCAGAGAAGCAACTGAAACTGGTAAACCTTCACAAAATCAAATATAAAGTTGGGTTACTTCTACTAACATTAAAAGACGCCAGCCGAACTGAAAGTAGGGTGATTTCCACACAGGTGACTGATAGAAGCTATAATCAGCACCATCTGCCAAACACGGGAAACCGAGTGTGACAAATTCTCTGCTATCATCACTATCAAATTAAGAGATGAAGGAGAAATCGTGAACCTGTTCTAGTGCGCTGGTCACGCTGCACTGGTCACGGCTAAGCTTCAGTCATTTGGTGCATGTAGCAACTCGACATATGAGCTGCTTTGGGGGGAAATTTGGTTCCATCTCAGAACAATTTATCATTAAACATACACAACATAAATGTAACTAATCCTACCTGAAGTCTGTGTGTGTGTGTGTGTGTGTGTGTGTGTGTGTGTGTGTGTGTCTCGGAGAGAGAAAGAGGGTGAGAGGAGGTTAACCATGTCCTGTCTATGAGACTGAAGCTTTCCAACATATTGCAGTCACTCGCTCCATATTATAATAAAAACAAATCAATCACAATCCAGAATTTGTGGGTCTTGGCTATGTCCTCCTGGATTCTTGGGAATTATAAAAATCAAATGTATTTATTTTGTAGCTAAAGCATATTTTTTAAAAAGAGAGAATATACCGACAAAGAACTTACTAGCTTATCAAGATTTGATTTCCTAATCTATTAAGGAAATTTACTGTCTGTGACTTTATTTTCTCACAATTTGTGACCTCAACACCATCTCCTTGTTCTTGTACTTGCATAATACACTTCGCCACAGCTGTGGTGAGTGACGCGTTTATAAAGCAAGGTGTGGGCATTTGGAGAGGGTGGTGTCATCTCTGATGGACTCACGAGGGCCCCAGGCCAGGCAGCCTCAGTCTGGTACATGACCTAGCTCCCACCCCAGCCTCTAGGCCATGCAGTGAAACTTCTTAGACAGAGTTCTTCCCGCCTCTCTTCCAGAGAAGCCTTTGTTCTCCAGTGTTTGGAATCCTTGAGGAGACCTCATTTGGTTGTTAAAAAAGAAAGACAAGCAAAATTACACAGCTAAGAAAATTGTTGAGCCATAAAAGCATCTGGCTTCTTTCCGCGATCCAGAAGGTACTGTGTGTTCTTTGGCTCTTGGACAACTTTCTGGGCAGTTCCAGATAAGGTATCCAAGAACTTCACTCTGTGTCCCCATTTTTCTTGCCCTCATTCCAGAAAAAATTGGAGAGCTGCCTCCCAAATAATTTTATTGTGAGGAAAGTTATTATGAAAACATACTCCACTGGTTTCCACTGACCTCCAAAACACACTCCCTAATTAAGTGCAAATGGGAAGCTGACTTGGAGCAGGTTGTCTCTGATTTTGGACTGGGGAGAGTCTTAAAGTTTATGAACTCGATATGCAAACTCCATCTGCCAAATGAGGGATTTCTTATTTCATTTGCTGACTGAGCTGAGATTATATAATGCTCTTCGGAAAGCCCTGAGTGCTGAAGATGCGTAAACCATCTGTCTATGCTGAAAAGTCGAAAACTCCGCTGCCCTCAAACGTGCCTCCTGGCATCACTAATTACTTATCCAGGGAGATTTCATCGTAGAGCTTTTTTATTATTATTTTAACATTGAGTTTCTACATAACCGTAAAATTTTACAGTACTAAAGAGTCAGTGATCATGTTCATTGTGCTCACATCTTTTTATAGGAAGCCAGAGTTACTCAGCTTTAGTATTTAAAGAAACCTGAAGACCTGGCAGGAAGAATGTGAGAAAGGGAAGGAAAAAGGCGCCGGGAAGGTCACCTCCAAGGTCAGCTTGTCTTTCCCTGCCCAGACAGCAGGGGGCAGTAGTAAAGTGGCTTCCACCCAAAGTGGTGCTTCATAAACAAGCCGAGAAGGGGAGTTTGCCCCCCTGCCCATGGCCCAGGGACAGGAAGCCTCAAGAGTTGATGTGAATTCTAGTTGGGCCAGGTCCTGGCTTCAACTGTGACAAACACTCAGGATTCTGGCAGTAGCTCTGAGACCACACCTTTAGGAGGCCCCTCGCTAAGCATTTTATATGTATTATTTTTGTACATCCTTCATCAAAGTAGGAAAAGGTAAGTTTGATCACTATTTGTGCCTTAAAGATGAGGAATCTGAGGTTTAAAATGCACTCAGGGTTATGAAGTTAAAACTACAACCACCAATCAGTAACAAGAAATGGCATATTTCACCCCTTTCACATTTATACTTTTCACTTTAAAACTATTTTACCTGACAAAGCAGGTGCAAGTGTTTTTAGGTTTTTTGCTAATACTCACAGTGCAAAACACAGAATTAACAATTAAAAGGTGAATTTGAACACATCTGCCCCTCATTCTCTGAGCCCAGTACCTTTCTCCATAACGTGGAAAATCAGCAGTGCTGGACTCCCATAAGCCACAGCGGGGTTAGCAAGAGGACACAGGTGAAACTTAGCCCGGCTCGGGCACAGAGGAGGGGCTCCAGAGCCATTATTATTCTGACCACAAAGTCAAAACTTGCAAAACAGCAGAGAGTTCAAATACATGTCCAGATGTTTGGGTTCTAGGTGCCAAAAGCCCAGATGTTTGAGAAACCTCAGGTCCTAGGTCGCACTGCTGGTGCTTAGTGGCGGAGTCTGCATGGTAAGGTCTCAAGCCATGCCCAGGGTGGAAGGGGGTTAATGACCTCCCCTTGCGTGCACAGTTGCCCTTTGTTAGACTAAAATTACAAAGATAGAAAGGCTTCCCCCTTCCATGTCTGCCAAAAAGATTACAGACAGTCAAAAAACCAATTGTGCTCTTTACAGCGACTTGAACTCCTTTCAAAACTCAGAAGCAAAAAAGCATTTTTTTTTTATTTCCTAAGCTTTCTCTTCAGCCTGAAAATGTATCACAAAATTCTAAGTACAACTCAACTTCTTTCATTCTGTGTTAATTCTAAGCAGCCTGGCATTGAAAATAACAAAGAATGTTACCAGTCTCCCTTGAAGTTTTTGCTGATTTTGTTTATGTAGGTACATATTATTTTAAACAATTGGCTCTTAGGTCAAAATAAGTAAATGCGAAACTGTAAGTTCTTTAAAGACTCAAGCTCCCCTTAAAATTCTGCTCTCAATTAATAACACCTGGCATACAAAATCAGAACTTGCGCAGTAAGTACATTAGGAAGCCATTACTTCTCTTACAGAACTTATCGTAGGGAATTATTAGATAAACATTCATCTCAGTTGTAAATATGGAACATAATTTCACCCATTGATCTTTCTTACATTTTATTTTCCTCAATCATCTTATTTAGTCCATATAATTTTGTAATTTACAAAATTTTACATTGTTCGACCTCACAGATTTTTCCACGCTCAAGGAAGACAAGATCATTTCTTTTCTATTAAGACTTTGTATATAGGAAAAATAATATATATAATTTTCTTAAAATCTGCTCCAAACCCTGAGTGCTGTAGTTAGCCAGTAAGAAGGGGATGGACAAACAGCTTTGAAATTAAGATCTTTAAGATATTGCTTTATATAAAACTTATTAATTACCCAATTTCTGTTATCTCTGTGCTTCTAAAGTAGAATTCACTTTCTGCTCTGAAGCTCTAAGAAGGACCACATTAGCATACCCAGTAGACAGCCCTGGGATGATCGAAGGCTGACGATATGGATACAGTTCCCAGCACTGGGCACCCGAAGCTGTGGGACTGTACAGACTGGTTAACCTGGGAGCCAGAACTGGTTAACCGGGCCTCCGGGGGATCCTGGAAGTCACTGTGTTTCCCATTAGATTGGTGAGGAACAGAAAAGGACCTTGGAGAGAAAGACCCAGCCCCTCTCTTTGGGTTGCAGTTAAGACCAGACAACAAGTCAAAGGGGCGAGGTGGCACATGAGTACCAGTCACAGAGAAATGTACCTGGGGACACCTGAGCTCTTGTACCCTCACCCAGAACCTCTGTGGCACTCTCTGAACTTGCAGAACCACCTAGCTCTATACCCCTGTGAGGTAACACACAACCCCTGGGTGATAGCACATAACCCCTGTGAGATACAGTTCTTATGCACTAAAACTGGACTGAGCCCTGACACTTTGCCTGTGAGGAAGTGATGGCCTCAAATATGCAGGTGAGCGACCCAGCCTGAGACCCTGCGTCTTGGAGCTGTGTCATGCCATGGGGCTCTCCCTCAAACACCTGCAAATCCTCCCCATGGTTCTGCTGCTTCTCTGCCCTTGGAGCCTGGCAGACAGGGCAGTGGGCACGAGGAGTGCGGCCATACTAAGGGCGAGGCTGGGCAGCCCCCCCTCGGTGGCTCTCTGGGGGTGGTCTCATCCCATGGCCATGCGGCCTGAGATGCTCGCCGACCTCTGAAGACGCCACCACATCCTCGCCGAAACACTGGAGTCTGGATCATCCAGCACAACCCACGGCAAATCGACAAAAATGCTACTGTATTTAAAGCAATTGAAATGTAGGTGAGAATAATTTTATATTATAAGGAAGAACAATCGTAGTCTGTAATGCAGTTTGATATGATGAAACATAACGAGAAAGGCAGTTCCTTTCCTAAACGGACCGGGTATCCTAAATTCATTGAGATTAGGTCACCTGTTAGAGGGAAGTGACAACGCTGGGAATCCCTCATTTCCCCAATTCATCAGCAGCCCTAACTAGCAAGGTCCACGTGTAGCTTAGGCAACAAAAAATCAGAAGCAAAACAAATTCAGTGGCTTTGCTATTAATATGATGCTCACCACCCCTTCTTGGGAGACAGATACGTATTAAACACTATACTAGGGACTTTACAGACATTATCGGTAATCTCCCTATAAACCTTGATTCAGGACCTTGAATCTCTGTTGAATTACTTTGATTGTTTAAAAGTAGAGACAGTTTGCCTTTGCAAAAGCCCCAAATGCATCTGTAACTCCTTTGACTATCTGGGTCACCCAAAGGTGAGAAAGAGGCAGCAGATGGGTCTGAAGAGCCAGCCTCTGCTCCGCTCCTCCTACCTACCCTGTCAGGCACATTGGAGGTAAGGGGACCAGCTCTTGTTCTGTGATCTTGAGGAAGTCCTTCCATTCTCCTGGGCCTCAGCTTCCAAGCTATAGGACATGAAACTAAAGAAGAGCAGGTAAATTGGAGTTTGTCAAAATCAAAAACTTTTGTGTTACAAAGGACTGTCCAGCTGGGGATATAGCTCAGCGGCACAAGTGTCTGCCTGGCAAGTGTAAGGTCCTGAGTTTGATTCCTGGTAAAAAATAAAATAAAATAAAATAAAGACTGTCCAGGAAGTGAAAAGGCAATTCACAAAACAGGAAAAGCATTTGCATGCCACATGTCTGGCAAGGGACCTGTACCTGAAATACATAAAGGACTCTTAACAATTCAATAAAAAAAGAGATTCCAATTTAAAATGGGCAAAGGTTCTGTCCGAATAGGCATTTTTCCACAGAAGATATACAAATGACCAATAAACAGTGAAAAAATGTTTAACAAAATCCTTCACCAGAGGAATACAAATGCCCCTGAGAGGACATACTGCTCCGCAGCCACAGGCACAGCTAGAACCAGGGCAACGAGTGCTGGCCAGGCAGGGATGTTCCATCAGAGGCCGTGGAGGAAGCACCCTCATCTGCTGACGGTAGGAGTGTGAGTGGTCAGACCACCTTGGGAAAGCGATCTTGTAGTTCCTAAAGCCCTCCCTGCATGACTCTGGACTTGTACTGCTAGAGAGGCACCCAAGGGAATTGAAAACGTACGTGCACACAGGATCATGCACGTGTGTATAAGCATCGTGTATAATACCCTAAGGTACATGAACAAAAACACCTGGAGTCCGCTCTGATGATGGAATACTAGTGGGCTATGCAAAGGAATGAAGTCCTGGTACTGCCCTCGCCATGAATGAATCCTGAACACATTCCGCTAAGTGAAAGAAGACAGCCGCAAGCGACCACAGGTTACTTCGTTCCATCTGTGTAGAAATGCAGAATAGAGAAACTCTCAGAGGTGGACAGGCGCTCTGCTGCAGGGCAGGCAGAGGTGAAACCAGGGGTGCTGGGTTCTTTCTGAGGTGATGAAGTGTCTATAACTGACTGTGGTGGTTGCAGATGTCTGAATACATTCAAAACTTGCACTGTGCTCTTTGAATGGATGAGCTACATAGCTATGTGAATTGTAACTCAGTAAGTCTTTTTGAAAAAATAGGTAAAGAATACCAATGCCATGTGGTTTAATCAAAGTAAAAACCAGAGGAACATTAATCTTTTCCAAAGAAATATCAGCGGAGTAGAAATCACTATCCACTGTTATTCTGCCTCTCTCCTTGAAGCCTAATTGTCACAGAAACCCAATTTCAAACCAGTGGATCCACTGGTTTTCATGTGCCAGCCAGGACCCTGAATGACTGTGTGAGCATCTCCCCACCCCTCTTAATTAGTGGTAGAAATCTAAGTTCAGCAAACTTCCTGTTATCTGAAGTTAAGACCCTTGGTCTTTGGACTCTATCACTAACAAAGTAGTAAAGATTCAAGGCTGCTGCCAGACACTACCCTAAGCTGTACTGTGTACCACTGCATTTGAGTCCATTGACATTCATACGAAGCTGTCTGTGTGGGTTTAAAAACTGAGGCTCAGTGAGACTGGACAGCACACTCCAAGCCACCAGCATGAGACTGTGTGGGGGACCGGAGCACTGTGCAACTGCCCTCTTGGCACGTTGGTGTCCCTGCCTGTTCAGCAAACAGTACAGGTGACCGCAAGCTGGATGGGTGGGGTGTTAATAAACACATCGCTGAAGATTTCACACACACACACAGACACGTTCATTGTGAATTGTACTGTTCTAAAGGACAGTGGCACATGAGTTATTAATACAGCTGTGCACCACGTGAGGACATCGTGGCCACGGATGGACCGCCCACACCGCCGTGGAAAGGCTAGAACAGAGGACGTTAGGCAGTGATAACAGAGCTCTCACCTGGTGACGCCACAGCTTCATAAAGCTCTCACAGTTTAGCTACACAAACACCACTGTGTGACACATACCACCAGTAATGAGCCAGACAGGTCTGCAGTCCAGGAGCTAAGGGCCACCCCATGCAGCCTAGGGCTGAAGTTAGCTGACTACTCTGCAGGGTATCTTGTTTTGTTTGCTTTGGTTTCATGTTTTGCAGGGCTGAGGACTGAACCCGGCCTTACCCATGCCAGGCCAGCGCCCCCTTCTCTGAGCTGCGCCCAGCCCTCCCCAGCCGGGCTTGTGTAAGCACACACTGTGATGTGCGCACACACACAGCAGCAATAGCTAAGGACTCTACCTTAGGCTGGAGCCTCATCACTGACTGCCAAGTAAAATAATCTGTATTTGTTTTTATAATTTCGTATTCACACAATTTTTGCTATTTTTTTTTTTTTTACCCAAAGCCAACCTACAGCTGTAATCAGCTCCCACTTGAAATTTGGTGGATATTTTCCCTTCTGTTACTAGCTAGTTATTAATGCATAAGAGGAAACCGAAACAGTGAAGGTATGTCAGGGCTTCACTCAAATGTCTATGACTTATGTGGCTCTGTAGCTGAATTAGTTTAGAGCTTTCAAATGCTGAGAGCATTCACCCATTTTCCTGCCATCCATTGTGTTGCAGGCAACAGTACCACACGCTTGAGTGTGTAGTGCCAGGGATCCAACCCAGGGCCTTGCACATGCTAGGAAAGTTCTCTACCACTGAACTGTACCCCAGCTCCATGTGCTTTTAGCATGAATTTATTTAATATGAATTAGTAATGCTTTTCCCACCACTGTCATAAAATTAGGCAATCAGTAAGGCAATGGTTCCTTTGTGTCATTTACCAGTTTTGATGGTGTAGCTTCCCAGACCTCCTCCGTGACATTACTGAACCTAGAGTAAAGAGGAAATACACAGAGCTTTCAGCATACAGTTACTACAGAAATAAGCAATCTCCAGCTTATGTAAGTGCAAAATGTGGTAAAACAATTAGGAAGTAATGAGTTTTGAGTATTTATGAGTTGTTTTCAATAGAATTTACTCTATTGCAAGGTTTTCTTAAACTTAACTTTTAATAATGGCTGCGTTTAAAAACTGGCTAAGAGAACTCCTGGAAACTCGACCCCTGCTCTCAGGAGCTTCCACGCTGGATGCTGAGCTGGCCACAGGGATGGACATTCACGGATACCCACCAGGAGGTGACAGCCCTCCTCTGCGGTGCCTGGTCCCTTCCTGGGCCACTCGCCTTCCTTACTGATTGCTAAGCCCTTTGCAGAGATTTTTCTCGCCTTTTTTGCCACGTGGAAGCTTAGTAGTTAAAATAAAATTGTCCTGGATTTAGTAGATGTTTCCCAAAAACACTCTTGGCTGGGATGCCTGGACTGTAGTCAGTATGGTACTTCTTACCTCTATGTTAGATGTTAATACACAAACAGACCAAACAATAAATGGTGTAATTCAAATTTGCTATTGCTGGGAGAGCTGTTAAATGGGGCTGCTTAAAATATATTGGGCAAAACCTCTTTTTTGTAGTGCCTTTCAAAGGGCTGACATCCTGCATGGGCCCCTTTACCACCCACTCTGAGCCGTAAGATGTCGCTGGAGTTGGCTGACGTCCTAATTCAGGGCCCCGACACGCTCACCCTGGATGTTGTCACCTCATAAATGTGTCACTTTCAGCCCCACCTCCCTTCCTCAACAATTTCTCTGCCCACCCTGAAGATGTGGAAATACCTTAGAAACACTGAACCTAAGCCAAGATACAGGAGTTAATTACTCTACCAACTTACGTGAAGTGGCTCCATGCGCCAGGCCTTGTGACAGGCCCAGGAATAACAAGAGAAACCCAGGTCCTCAAAGAGTTAAAGTCTTGACCAGTGGGTCACAATCCAAGGGACACATTCAAGCTTTAAACTGACGAATGCGCAGGCTCCCTTCCAAGCTAATTAAATTAGAATCCTCCAGCAGAGTGGTTTAAAGTCGCCCCATGGGTCCCACTGGAAGCCAGGACCAAGATCCCTGGAATAACAGCTAATGGCCCCCTTTTGCATGAGCACAGTGAGCCACGCAGCTCTGAGGCTTGTGGGCATGGCAACAAAAGCCTCAGGACTCAGGCCGCTCCAGGAGCCCTGAGTCCCGCATCCACATTCAGAGAGTAGCCTCGGGTCCCCTCACGCCCACTGCGCAGAAATCTGCATTGGAACAAGACCTCCGGCTAACTGCAATCCACACTCATTTTGGAAAAAGCTGAGTTAAGGAGAGAATCCTGTGCTCAAGGATTCTCCAGCACACAAGGAGGGGAGACTCATGCCTCACTGATCATTGCAACATGCTGGGTGCTGCCTGATGAGAGCATGTGATCCCAGGAGAGGGCTGGCCCAGGGGGACTGGTGGAGTGGGCAATAGGGGACTCAGAGTGGTGACTCAGGTGACCCAGGAAGCACAGGGAAGAGTAAACAGTCCTGTGTTCCTGGGGCACATGCAGTGTGATCAAAGCACGTGGTGCACGTTGAACAAAGAGATATCACAGTGAAAGGGACACTGCCACGAATCCCCTCAGAACCCCACCTCTTGCTTTGAACACGCTTATTCCATTGTCCCCCACTTTCTGACACAGCTCTGGAAGTCCTATTTTGTGTTTTTTTTTTATGAAATGTGATTTAAAAACTTTGGTGAATGCAGCCGCCAAGAGTCAGCCAACGGAAACCCAGTCTCATAAAGTGCTGCAGTGTTTACCCAGTGTACCCATCAGGTAGGACACCTTCCATCTCCTCTTCACAGTCACAACGCCCACAAAAGGTCAGTGTTTTGAATCCATTCAAGACATCAAGGTTCCCATGGCAGCGCAACTAAAGACACTCGCGAAAGAGAACTTCAGAGCTGCTTCAGAAGGTGGCAAGAACAACGAGACAAGTATGTTTGAGGAAAGCAGGAGTGTTGTGAGGGGGAGTAATGGCAGTGTGTGTTTTACTGTAATCTGCTTTTTAAACTGATGAGTTTTCAGGAGGAGGGAGGGCCTAGCTGGAATAGGCGTGCAATAGAGACAACCTGTGGAGAGTGCAGCTCCCTTCCCTCCTCATTCTTGTAAACATTCACCATGTTTTCCAGTCATATATTCTAAAGTGGACCCAAGAAATATGAGGCTGAAGCAGGCTGCACGTATATCTGATCCTAGGAAACTTGTCAAGATCAAGATTACTCATGAAGCTGTGTTGGAAACAGAATGAAAAATCAAATATTTTTTTATGCAATGGAAAGATGAATGTGCCTGGTGAGCCAGTGAAGTTTCCCAAATGTTTCCTTATGCTACCTGTATGAATCAGCTCAGGCTGTGGAAGAAAACACTGCAGACCACAGGGGTAAAGCGGTGAATGCTTGTCTTCCCACGGCTCTGAAGGCTGGCTGCCCCACAGCGAGTGCAGGTCGGTTCAGGTAAGGACACGCCCCCTGTCCTGTGACAGACGCCTAGGCCCCTCCAAAGCAGGGTCCTAAGTCAGGCTCCCGTCCTGGTGAGTGGGAGCGGCTGGCCCTCTCCAGTCTACCGATCTTCACTCTTCTTCATGTTTTGCTTACATATGCTTTGTTTGAAGGGTAAGTGGTGTGTCTTCCATTTACGCTTCTCTCATTAGTAGTACTCACACATCTTTTTCTATTTTATGAGAACAAATACTGTCCCTTACATAGTCTCCACTTAGTATTGATCCTTTATAGACTTTGCCTATTTTTTCTTTGGGGATGTCTGACCTTTTTGCATTGATCTGTAAATATTCTTTATATATTGGAGGCACTAATATTCTGTCTCTAATACATGTAACAAAAATCTTCTCCAAGTCTGTCACTTACATTTTATCGTTGGTTATGATGTCCTTGAGTTACATAAAAATTTTCTTGCTATTTTTATATGCTCAAACGTTTCAGTATTTTCTTTCGTCTTTGCTTTTTGTGTATTTCATTCTTGAGGCTTTATAACATGTGTTAATAGTTAGGCCTTTAAGCTATTTGTTTGTCTAGGGTTTTACAATATTTTTTTAATTTTGCATAAAATATGAAGAGGGTTGGAGTCCTTTTCTGCACAGAGAGCCAGTTGCTCTCATACTGTGATCCTCAGATCCATTTTTTATTCCAAACTCCTACATATGCATGGAAGTTTTTCTTGTCTTTATTCTCCTGTTCTATTTATCTCACCCTGTCTCCTACTAATACTATGGGTACATAATCTGTCATATCTACTAAGACTAGTTGTCTTTCTTTGCTTCCTACCAACATTATCTTCCCTGAAATTCTTACATATGAATTTGAGAATCACTTTATAAAGTTCTGTGACAATTCTGGCTGTCACGTTAAAACTACGAGTCAATTTTAAAGGAATTGGCATCTTCATATTGGGCCCAAGTCCCCAAGGCAACACCAGCTGGCACCCACTGAGTGCTCACAGAGAGGCACTTCCCAGTGTACCCACACAGTTCAGTTCTTGCCCATCCAGGTAAAGGCCCAGGTGTCCCTCCCTAGCATCAGAATTGGGTAATATTATTATGCAGCCAATTAAATATTACACAAACCCATGACATGCAAAAAGAGAGACCTATCATTTCCACTAAATCTAAATTGAGTGCTTTAGAAAGTTTCAAAAAAGGAACTTGCTAAATTAAATGTAAGTAAGAAATTGGTCAACTATTAGGACAAGGAAATTGTGAAATTCTAAAAGTCTTCTTACATTGCTTTACCAATGCTTCTAACTTCTAGTTTTGCGTCAAAGGAAATGAAACTGGACATCCAAGCTGATCCCACTGTAAATATGATTTATAGAAAAAAGTCAATGAGGAACTGCAAGCATTGATTTTGCTTAACCCTGAGGCACCAGCTTGATAGTAATACTGGTGAATGAGTATAAACATACATGGTGAAAGTTGCAATAAAATATTTTAGGTTTATGTCAACATCTGCCTTTAGTGATGCTATGATTCAAGAAATGTTCTGAGGTCATCGGGCTTTCTGCCATATTTCCAGTTGCTTACCTTACCTCTTCCAGCTCCTCCAGTGAAAATGTTTAGGAGTTCTTCGTGATAAGCCTATGTATTTTTGTTAAGTCTATGTCTGATTGTTTTACAGTCTTGCTGCTACTGTGAAACAGATTTCTATCAAACATGTCTTCTAATGGCTTTTACTTATTAAGGAAAAACTGACTTGTTGTGCATTGATGCTATTTTGCTCTACAGGTCTTTTTTTTTTTTTTTTTTTTTTTTTTTTTTTTT